>PVIJ01014408.1:0-40942 GCA_004024925.1 Scalopus aquaticus | reverse complement strand
AAGGGAAAGGGAAAGGGAAAGGGAAAGGGAAAGGGAAAGGGAAAGGGGAAAAAGGAAAAAAAAAAGCCAACTGGATATAATACTCTGTAGTTCACCAAAGGTCGGGAGAGATGGGTATAAACAAGCTGCACTTCCCTATGAATCAGGTTTTTCACAGAGAGTAATGAATCTAAGACATCTATAAGAAATGCTTGTCCACTTATTTAAAATCTTGGGCATGAGTTGAAAGCACAGCAAAAAGCAAAATAATTAAAGAGAGCACAATGAGTTTCTAATTCTTAAAATTACCTGACATATTTTCTCCCAAATTTCATCACATCCAGCTTTTTCTTGAAAGCTAAGAGCCAAGTCATAATTTTCTGCTTCAGACCACACAATCAAAGTGTCCTTGAGAGAAAAAAAAGAAGTCTGAATGATTAGCATACATTATTGCAAAATACTTCAAAGTATAAGATGAACAAAGCAACAGGAATTGAGAACAGCACTCATTTTTACTTTTGACAACATTAGTATTTTGGTCATTACTAAAGCCTTTCTGCACTTTTTCCTCCTACAAAACAAAAACAATGTTTTCTTCTACAAGTTTAACCAAAACGGGAAAAGCACTACACAATGAGGATGTAACTGAAATGGACTAAAAAACCCAAACTCAACACCTTATATAAAGCCCATGCCTATACATTAAGTTACACTACATGCTCTAGTCAGAAAGCCCAGAGACAAAGTCTGCGCACCGAATAGGACATGTCAGGTTGGGATGAATACATACAGTTCCCCTTTCTCCCCTCCCTACTGTCAACATCAGATATTCTTTGGCTGGGGCCCATGAGAGTGATGAAGCCCTTAAATTCACTGACTAAATATCTAAAATGTAAGCATTTATTCGGAGCAGAGGTTTTTTTAAACTTTTCACCAAAGTGCTGTGGTTCAATAAGCAAGACATTACTACCAACCATCACTGCTCTACTCCTATTCACAGACCTTTCCTTTCAAAGTTAAATAAAAAATTTAATAAACAGTTAAACAGCTGTTATTAACTGTAATCTAAGCAAGACACTAACAATACGGAAACCACTTTATATTCCCTATAGTACAAACAGTCAGTATTCCAGTATAAGTAGGACATAACAAAAAATATGCATAGGGTATATAAGGTATGTTTTCAAACTTAATGACTACCACTAAACATATCCATTGTTTTATAGCAATGAAAGGGTCCTCTTATATATGAAACGAGGGAGTTATATTATAAAAAGAAACCTTGTATTACAAGTATAACAAGTATCATGCAGCATTTTTAAAAGCTGGTCCAAAGAGAAAAATCAGGAACAGAAATCCATTCAAATTTATTAAATTGTTTGCGGGTAGTTTGCTACTACCAGTCAACATAAAGCGTATAAATACATTTCCCGCATACAATTTAAAATATTTTTGTAAGCAAAACATTATTCCCATATTACTATTCCTATAAGAAAGGATCACCACTTTCTTTAAGCCACATAGCTGGTGAGTAATAAGAAGTAACAAGCCAAATAAAGATTAGCTGACCATCTACTGGGATGGTAATTCCTGTATTGAGGAAGAAACACGACCAGACTATCTTAAGGGTACCGTAAAGGATCTAAGTTTCTCCTATAGAGGCTTCTAATACTTTTCACTACCAAGAACCTCTTATACACAAATGAAGCCCCTTTTAAAAATATGTCCACTAAACTGTGCCATTAACTGTTCAGTCATCTGTCAATCCCAAGATCAGCAGTCTCTCAAAGAACTAAAATGATGCCACTGAGAAGTAAACAAATGACCTTTTGATTAGTTTATGTAACAAGAAAAATGCACAGTTGTTACTCAGAATTTTAAAAAGGCATTCAAAGACCCCTTTTTGCTATCTTGAAAGACTCTAGAGATCATAGATCCCAGTCAGGTAGTCTGTTCCACAGTGACTGAGTAGCTGTTCAAGTTCAAAATAATTTACATTAACACTGTAAGATCGACATGCCAGAAATTCATTAGTTGGGTAACTAACACTCCTGAGCCTCAGCTTCCTCATCTTCAAAATGGATACAATACAGTCTTCTATGAAAATTGGTAATAATTATATATATAAAACCAGTATCGTATTAGTCAATAAGTCAGATCTAATACAACCGTTAGTAAGTACTCTGCTATAATGTATATTCAGAATCATTTGGAGCCTTAAGTAAGGGCACAGTTAGACATATATGAACTTTTAAAAATAAGACTTTATTTTTGCGTAAAACAACTGGGTTGGGTGTAGCCATGTGTGGGGGTGGGGGGTGGGGGCAGATTCACCGGATACAGAGTGGGGTCCAGAGCAGGGAGATTTACTGAAAGACACTGCTGAGGGGAGCAGCAGGCGAGACAGGAGAGATCTGCTGAGACAGACATGGGTCAGCTCCCTGGCCTGGGACAGAGCTCAGGCCCTTGGTGGGCCATCAGAGTGACAGTGCTGAGACTTAACCCCCAGGACACCAGGGAGGCCAGACATATATGCTCTTTCTCAATTACCTATTTGACAGATTTACAAGTTTGAGAAACTGCATATCAGAAAGGTACAAGAAAGTGTTCTCACATAGAAAGTTGACTTAAAAACTGTAACATTAGTAAAGTTCTGTTCAGGCTGTAGAGGATATCAAATTTTTATCCACACTTAGCTACTGTATAGGAATTTTTTTTCTTCCTGTACTAGGAGCTACACATCAAGGGAAGGAGTTTCTATAATTCAGTTGTGTGTTAGGTGACTACTAGGTCAATGGTTGGGTTGTCTTCCCCTTTATGTAATTGGAACATAAACTTTAATTCTGTTCTATATCTATAACTAAGTTACATCACTATAACTAAGCACATCTTCAAAATTTTACCTGTTGTTTCTGGTACGCAGTATTTGGATTTATTTTGGACTCTAAAAGTAGAGAACCTAGGAAACAGAAAAGTAAAAGACATTCCATTAAGTTATTGCAAAGCAACAAAATTTTATTCCCTTAGACATCACATACTTCCTTTTCTGAACATTTGATGCACATAAAACTTCAATTAAGAAAAATACCTAAAAAATAATACAAGTTTAAATATAGTAACTTGTAACCTTCAAAGCCTACCTTATATGTGCTAACTTTTAACAAGAAAGACATAACCATCTGGTGCCAGAAATCTAACTCTTCATCGGCAGCACAAAGTAGTGAAATAGCAGTGTCAAGTCATTAAATGATCTGGGTTTAAATCTTTGATATACTGTATGACTTGTAGAATAATTTTTATATATGTATTATAACAGAATCTGATCTATCTCACAAAACTGAAACTTAACAAGGAAAAGTAGCAAGCAAGTAAAAATCTATAGTCCCTTAAAAAGTATTAAAAGTCTCCCAATTATCACTGTAAATATTACTTTCTGTATTGTTTACAGGAATAAAACTTGCATCCTATTATCAGGTGTATATGGCTCAAATTCACATTTTAAAGGTAAGTCTGCATACATTTATATTCAAAACACAGTTCCTATGAGAAAACACAATTCAAAAACATCTACTTTGAAATATATTGTGTTCCAAAAAATAATCCATTCTCTAAAAAACGGCATAAATAAGGTAACAGAGTCAATGACACTACTGGATTATTTTATAACATATTTCATAAGATGCAAGAAGTACTTCTTTTAAGAGTTAAACTCTGCACAAAGGCACAACCTACACAAATGAGAAAAACTGTACATCACGGGTAAATGACAACTGGACATGATTAAAATTCAAAACTTCTGTGTTACAAATACCATCAAGAGTGTGAGAAGACAACCCATGGAATGGGAGGAAAATATTTGGGAATGACCTTATCTATAAAGGATTTGTATCCAGAACTCTTAAAATTCAAAGACAGACTTTAAAATGGGCGATGTAACAGGTATTTCTCCAAAGATGCAAATGCTCAACATCATCAGTTATCAGAAAAATACAAATCAAAACAGCAATATAAGATACCATCTCATACCTACTAGGATGCCTATAACCAAACACAAGTGTTGGCAACCACATGGAGAAATTGATCCCTTTATACACTGTGCTTGTGGATACATAAAAAGGCATCCACTTTGGAAAAGTTAGGCCGGTTCTCATGAAGTTTACCACATCTAGTTACATAACCAAAGAAATTAAAAGATATGTGTGCACACAAATATGTGTATACCTATATTCACAGCAGTGTTATTTGTAATAGCAAAAAAGTGGAAACAATCCAAATGCCTCCAAAATGACAAATGGATAAATGAAATACTATTGAGCAATACAAAGAAATGGATTTTTAATACATGCTTTAACATAGATAAAGCTGGTAAACACTATACATGAAAGAAACCAGTCACAAAAGACCATTGCATTTATATGAAATGTTCAAATTTAGAGAAATATTTATAGAAATGTGGTAGTTTAGGGCTAGGAGGAAAGGGGAGAGGATGGTTGCTAATTGCTGCAACTGATTGCTAGTTGGCATGTGATTTCTTTTAGGAAAAAACAAAGTGCTCTGAAATTAGACTGTAGCCATGGGTGCACAATCCTTTGAACATATGAAACAAAACACTGAATTATACACTTTGGATGGGTGTGAATTGCATGCATATGAATGTAGCTAAAGTGTAAATATTCATACAACAGAATAACATAGCAAAGTTAATAAAGGAACCAAATGTACATGTATGCAACAAAATATATGACTCTTACAAACATAGATAAAAACCTGAGACATGTAATTCCACTTACATAAAATTCAAAAAGTGGCAAAAGTAAACTACAGTTAGAAGTTAGGCTACCAATTACTAAGGGATGGAAGAGAGGAAGGATTGTGTTCTTCACATGTATGCTGGTTATTTTCTAAAAATTCATTATGGTGAACACATATGATTTGTATACCCTTTTGATGAATAGAATTATATTTCCCATTTAAAAAAAATTAAGAGAATGGTGAACATATGGCACAGAGCGCTGGAGTTCTTGGAAGGTGTGTTGTCAAGAAACACACACCTGACCTGGGAGCTGCTAAAACAACAACAAACCCCAGTAGTACAACTATTATTTTTCAAGTACCAGTTCCTTTTGCAGGTGTTTCAACAACTCCCAGTAGCTAGGTAATTAGAAAACTCACAAACCGAAAGTTGGTATGTCCCTTCTCAAAACTCTGGCTAAAACAAAAAATAAGTACATACCAGAAACTTCCCATGTGTTGACAAGTCTCCCCACCCCTCATTCTCATTCCCACTCCTGGAGCTACTCAGGATGTTAGCGGGAAATTTCTCTCTTGAAACCCATTCTAGCCATACCCCATAATTTCAATCTAAGACTCCATTTTAGAAGTCCAGCTCTGGTCCCCAAATACCATGTTTCCTAAGAGATCCTAAGGAAGGGTGTATAGGCTGAAACATGAGAAAACAGGCTTTTAAAGTTTGGGGCATAAGTAAATAAAATTAAAAGACATTTTTAGCTTTATTCTAGTCCATCTATTAGGTTGTCTGTCCCCACCTCTTAGTTTCTACTGGATCAAGTTAGGAGCACTTCTCCAACTTGGAAAAAGGTCAGGTGTTAATAGGTATTAACACAACCTTCCCCCAACAAGTTTATGTATACACGTTGCTATAGCCACAAAACTTGGAACAGTAATTCCATCCTAGTAATGAATGGGTATGGATGGGGAAGTAGGGTTCAATGTTAGACGACAGACATTTGTCATGGTAGCAGAGACAACAGGGGAGAAATCAGGAAGATGATCCTTAGTTGGAAACTAAGCAACATTCAGGAAGAGGTAGTGAAGGTTCTCATTAAGGAGAACACATGCTTTTGATAACGGGTAGGTGCAGTATTAATTCAGTCTTAATAACTGAAGAAGGCAAGATGGTGATGGTACCCTGCCAAATTAGCTGAGGAATGTATTCATCCTCTCCAATTAAATAGATGCCCTTACCCCCCAAGAGGAAGGCACTGTTAAGCTCCCTATGACACTGCCCCTCACCGTTTCTGGAAAAAACAAAAACAAAAACAAAAAACAAAATACTTTGTCACAAAGACCAAAGAAGAGTAAGCCTACATAGCAAACCCCAACATCAAGACTTGAAAAAGGACTTCCCACTTCCAATTTAAAAGATGGGGAAGGAAACACATAGACAAAAGGAAAAAGAAAATGACCTAGCTAAGGGGACTACATCAATACACACACTTAAAATTTTTCATTACAAAATCCATCATTCAGAACGCTATCAAACGGCCAAGTTCATCCAGATAAACGGCAATTGCTTCTCAGAGTTCAGTCCAAAGTTGTTGTGACAGGGTTACAAGTCCATATTTGTACATATATTTCTTCAAAAATTCTCACTTACTATTACCAAGACCAATAATCAGCATAATCACCTTGGAGGTAATTTATCATCACCTACCAAGTTTTAAAACACATGCTATTTTTTGGTCCAACAATAACTCTTGTAGGAAAACATCCCACATCTTCACACAGATGCCAATAATATAAGCAAAGATGTCATCAGCAGGGTTTAGAAAGGCAAAAAACTAGAAACCATCCCCATGCCAGTTGTTCTCAAAGGGTGGGAACCTGAAAGGGTTTAGAAAATCACTATTTTCATAATATTATTGAAAGGTTATTTACTTGCCTTTTCCACATTTCACTCATTATCTATACTGTGATAGTACAGCAGATTGACACAAAAGCATTTGAGAATCCTTCTTAAAAAAAACCAGGCATTAAAGTTGTAAAAGTGTAAAAACGATACTCTTCTCATCAAATTCTTGTTTTAGAAAAGCTTTTTAGTGTACTATTTTTAAACTGATAATATGATAAATACCGACATAACCCATACACACAAAAGCTTTTATATTCACGGAAGTTTAAAAGTATACAAAGCAAAAACATTGACCAATGCTACTCTATGCCACCAATAGTGCACTGTGAGAAAAATAATGGAGTACTACGCTACTTCTGAGGTAAATCTGTGTCTCCAGCCACAAATACATCCAAACTAATAAAAAAGGAGGCTAGCATATTCAGAAATTGGGGGAACAATATAGAGGACAACTCTATATTGACAACTCTGCCAAGACAACTGCAGAGAGAAACTGCTCCACACTAACAGCAAGAAAAAGTGACATGAGACAAATAGTGCAAGTATAAATGATTAGGTCCTTAAAAATGTTCCCTCCCCACTTTATGACATTCCGGTTCCTCCTATAAAATAAAATACATGAGCTTATTGTCAACCCCCAAGACAGCACTACCAAAACAAAACACCTCCAAGTGGGGTGAGGCTACTTGGTAGTGTAGAGTGAGGTGGTATCTGTAAAGTTTAAATCAGAGAATGCAAAACTGCCTAGATCCTGTAAGCAGTTTTTTTTTTTAATAATTAACAAACACCCATACACTGAATTCATGCAAATATATATATATATATTTTTAAAGATTTATTTTTTATTTATACATACAAGCTGGGGTACAGGCCAGAGGCGTGGGGCGGCGAGAGGGCTCACCAGAGACGCTCCGTAGCAGAACAGGCAGATCAGAAATACACTGCTGAGGGGAGCAGTGGGCAAGGCAGGAGAGGTCTGCCTCGCCATGTGGGATTCTCCCCGGCCGGGTGTTGAACTCATGTCGCCGCTGCTGACAGCTCCATAGCGCAGTGCTTAACTGCTGCGCCACCGGGGAGGCCCCATGCAAATATTTTTAAATAGGAAGATTTTACATTAAAAAAAATTTACATGTCTGGCCAGGTGAAGGAAAAACTAAACTAATCCAAGAGTCATACACTGAGACTCATGGTTAGGAAAAATAGGGTTACCCATGAGTGTTTACTGAAAACCTATACTGAAGTGCCTACCCCAATATCCAGTACATAACCAGCATCCAGTTTTAGGGTGTAATCAGACTATCACTTCACTGGCATCACTATACTGTTGTAAAGTAGAAAAATTAAGATTGATGATGATGATCCAGAAACACATTACAAATCAAAGATTAACTAACGAAGAAAAGTTCCTTACACTGCTTAAGAAAAATATTCCAGTAGAGCAGGCCTGGACATTGAACAAAACATTCAAGGACCAACTTTCAAAATTCCTTCAAAATTCTGTTTCCAAGAACCTATCGATGACAGTAAGCGAGGATTTACTGCATGTAATTAGGAAATGCTCCACAAAAATTGTTTAGATTTTTTCTGGTACAGTTTTATTTGGCTGAGAAATCAGTGTGCTTAGAAAGTATCATTTCCTTTCATTGAAGAAGTGATAGTTTCTATAACTTCATGGTTTCTATAATTTTACTGTTGTTGTTTCATTATCAACCAACCAACCAATTATATATATTCTGGTAATGTAAGTGTATCTGGGGTTAATAAACTGAAACTTAGGTTTAGGCCATAGCTTAGATTTGTCTAAATACCAAAAGATTTCAGAGTAACTCCATATATGCTGCTACTGAGTCAGTAGTTTAATCTCTAGGCTTCACCAGTATACTTGTTCTTAGCAATGTCCAAAGCTAAGGCAGAGGCTTAGGCACTATGCTTCATTAGTAGGAAGAAAGCATCATCCAAAAATGAGTCAATGGAAGGTTAAAATCTCATCTGGGTAAGTGGATAGTGTATGCATTAAACCTGTAGCTGGCCTGTGTTCCAAGTCCTTCTCTCCTGATTTTGTGATTCACAAATTACACAATGGCATTTTCAAACAGTAACCAAGGTGGGAGGAAGGGACAGCAGCAGCCAGGAAGCCACAGGTAGCGTTACATTAAAAGGTTCTGCACACCTCTGAAGCCTTCACTGCATTCCATCTCCAAGCTATTCCCATTGCAGCAAATGGCCCTCAAACTTCCAGAAGCAACAGATGGTAAATGAGGGTTTGGTTACTGTGGGCCTATTTTCTACAAAATAGGTCTATACAAGAATGAAGTGTTTAATCTTTTCAAAGTGAAATATTTCTCTCAGCACTGACATTGGGCCGTTCTTTGTAGTTATATCTGGAGTGCTTACTTTATGGACTATTCTGTACTATTTCTATTGATTTATAAAGAATAACAATAAAAAAAAGTTGATGCTCTACTTCAAAACACAAACCAAAACACACAAGACATTCTTTTCTAATTGTAGTAGGGGTATTGGCAGATCTACCTACAAGCAAGTTCTATTAATAAGCAGAAGTGCATGATTCAGTATTTACCATTACCTAGAAGTGCTACCTTGCACAAAACATTTGTCTCATTCTCTTCATGCCTCATAAAGAATTTAACTTTTTAAACTCTAAAATAGGCAAATCAGATGATAACTTATTTTAAAATATAAAAAACACTTTATAAAACTTAAGATCAAACAGGAACACTACTCTTGATGGTAGGCAAGTAATCTGGAAGAAAGAACATGGATATAGTCTTACAATCAAAGACATCCTTCAGTGTGTGCAGAAACTACAATTTCTTTACCATCTCTAAACTTAGCAGGTAGGGTAGAGGTGCTAAAAACCACACTGGAGAAAAGTAGAATGATCTGAACATAAAGAGAGCGCAAGGGATGATATCCTCATTTCAGCAAGTAAACAGGCATAGCATAAATTGAAAGAAAGAACAATAAGTAATCTTACTGTGAAGATGAACTTTGCAGGTACATGGCTTCTATAAAACCTGAGAATGAAGCAATCAATTGTCATGAAAGAAAAGAATGTTTTCCTACAGCATATTTTGCCACTAGAAACCTACTGAAGATGAGTTCAGTAGCTTTGTGGGACATCTCCCTCCCTCCATGGCAAGGTTGGCTAAGAATTTGCTCAGCTACTGGGCTTCAAAGAGGAAGAAATACGTGAGACTGATATGCCCCAACAGGGAAGGCACAAATACTTCCATTGAGAAATTACCTTCCTGATTTTCAAGTATGTGTATAAGCTCTTCTACAAGAGTCGAGTCAGCAGTTGAGACAGCATTATTACAGCTTGAGTCTCCATGACTCAAATACAGGCCCAATGCAGACAAAATTAAAACTAGTTAAACCTTTCTATACCTAAGCTGAATATGTAAACCTTTTTTAAAATTTACAACCTAATTACTGAACAGTTTCTATAGTAGAATGCCTCCTGGTCTTCTCTGAAATTAAATGCACTATCTTAACAGGGGAATGGCTTTGGACAGGATACTCAACCTTACTGAGGTTCCTATTAAACAAACAAACAAACAAAACAACACCTGTTTCACATGTATGCAAAATCTCCTATCACCCTACCTAGCACTAGGCAGTTTCTCAATAAATTAGCTAAGATGGAAAATAACAGCCTACAGTTTCTAAAGTGGGTAATTAACACATCACAGGAACACAAATTTTACAGACTATATATGTTTCAAGTGTTCGGAATAAAATACTTGCTTTAAAGAAACACTCTGAAAGTCTAAGATTTGGGGAGAAAGCTGAGTTAGCATTTTATATAGCCAATCCTTTGATTTTAAGGGATCCGGTGAATAAAAGACCTTACATACAAATAGTACAGTTCATGTGTGAAAAAAGGTCAATTTTAATTGGAAAAGTGACTCATTTTATGGAAAGTCAGAAGGCGTTTCCATTTTGCTTATCACAATAATAACAACATTCTCAATTATTCTATAATGGAGAATGGGGGATACACACACTAATGGGTATCCCCAAACTAGCAAGTCAATATAAAACTCCCATGTGTGGCTTGGAGAAAAACTAGGCTACAAATTATTTTCATTTTTTTTGAATGAAACCTTGAATCTAAGTATAATGCAACAAAATTCAAGTGGATAGCAATATTGGAGTTTAAAACACACTGTAAACAGTTAATAAAAATTAACTGATAACACCAGTTTCAAGCCACAGACGAGATGTGGCACACAAACCCAGACACCTATGTCCCATTCCAATGTGAACACTGACCTTGCTGAACCGCCTAACCTGTGATCCAAGTTATTGAGCTTCTCTGAGCCAGTTTCCCCATCTGTAAAATGCAGCCAGTAGTATACCAGAGAACACAAGTAAAATCTCTGGCACATAGTAGGCACCCAATGTTGATTATTATTACTATTCAAATTTTCCCATTAGAAAAAACATTAGTCATCAAGCTAAAGATTATCTACAACATTTCACAAGTATCACAGAATCTGTCTGAGTTCACTCTTTGGATTTAGTGTTCATTGTAACAAATGTAAAAAGGGGCTATCAGTTAATTGATTTCAGCTCTCTTTCCTATTAAATAAAAATTAAAAGCCATTTTGTTTTAGCCATTCTACCTGCTTTAACTGCAGGGCTTCAAATCTTCCAGAGAGAGGGAAAGCGGTTAGGGGTTATTTCCAAAGTGGTAAAAGTAAAAATGGGGAAAAAACCCACAAGAGTCCCTTATCATTATGTATGAGTCCGAGGATAGCATGACATTGTGACTTGATGCTGAAAAACAGTTTAAACAAACTTGGTGTAAGTGTCCATAAAATGTGAAGAGAGGTTGTAAAGTCTTATTTTAAATTAATGAGATTTCAAATCTACAGATAGTTTCAACTCAAAAGAAACTTAGCTTTCAAAGTCCGTAGTTTTCAATTCACTATTTAAAAACCTATGTCCAACACCCAAACATGTAGAGGTGACTGGTTACTATGGGATAGCCATATACAAAAGTACACTAACACCTGACATTGAGACTTGTAAATAACAGACCTGAGGAAAATATACCCAATGAACCCAAACCCTTAGTCTCTGAAAGGAAATAATTTTTCTCCCGTTTTCAGTGCCTTATGAAGATAACCCGTGGGCGATATACTCCAAAATACCCTCTTTCGATTCAAACTGAAAATCAATACCCCTAACGTCTTTCATTACAGAGGAGCAGGTCTTGTTTGTTTTTCACGGAACTGGAGTTCAGGGAAGAGTCGTTTGCGTTTGTAACCCACTACTCACGTACAGAAACAACTACAACCACACTAAACTGAAATAGCTCCTATCAACTTATAGATTAATGTAACAAGGCAGATGGGCGAAAACTATTTTCAAATTCAGATTAACAATGTGAAAATGTTTCTAACTTGACACGAACATTTTAAGTGAAATTCAGGGTATGCCAGCTAGGGAAGGGGCAATGCCCTCAAGACAATCTTCAAAAATATCCATCACTCATTTTCAAACAACTTGATCTTCATACATTTCAAAACACGTGAAGCGCAGGCACGAGGGCAGCGTCTAAGACTTTAAAGCTTCCCTGCCAACTACTCCCCACCTGTTAAGCGAACGAAAAGATGAACACACATGCAAGCCGCCAACACTCCCACCAACACGCTTGCCAAGCTGCGAGCCGTCTGCGCAGGGCGCACACCCGGGTCTGCGTTACTCAGGAAACGGTCAATCAACACAAACTCTCCTCCCAGCAAAGCAGCCCTTTCTCCGCCGGGTCTAGAGCCGCCGGAGCCGCCAAGCAAAAGCTGCAAAGCTGCGGCAGCAGCGCGGAGCCTGAAGGAAGCCGCACCGCCCCACCTCTCCAAAGGGAAAACAGCTACGAACTTTCTCGGCGGCGCCCAGAGTCGCACGCCTGCTTTTCAGACGAGTGAACCGAGGCAGAAGGGCGGCCGCATCGGGCCCTTCTCAAGGTCACTCGCGTGCAAACGGCAGCACCGCCCGGCGCCCGCCCGGAGCGCCCACGCGCGCGGCCGCACAGCTCGGCGTGCCGGGCCCGCCAGGCCGAAGCAGAGAGCGCGCGGTCGGAGCCAGAGCTCCGCGAGCGCGGCCCGCCCTCCCTGGGGTCCTCCGGGGGGCGGGCCAGGGCTCGAGGGCGGCGAGGTCCCGCCGCGAGGGGCTCCACTCACCGTCGCTCTCGGCCCTGACGAGCAGGGACATGCCCTTCAGCCGCTCCACGTAGCCGGACGACACATGCCCGGTGCCCCGGTCGTCCCACTGCCGGTCCTCGTTGAGCGTGTAAACCTTCACCCGCCGCCGGGTGTCGGTCATCGTGCCGCGCGGGGGCCGGGGCCAAGGCCCCGCCGGCGTCGCCCAGGAAGCGGTTCCGGGAGAGGCGGGGGAGTGGCGGGAGCACACCCGCAGGCGGAGGGCGCCCCGACTTCACTGCTGCCGCGGGGCGCCGCGGGGTCGCGCCGCCGCCCGCATGGCCCGCGCCCGGGCCCGAGCTGGGGCCCCCGCCTTTCCCTGCCGCCGGCTCCGCGGCGCTATTGTCCAGGCCCGGCCAACTCGGCCGCCCCGAGGGGGGCGCGTAGCGCTACGCAGCTCCGCGTTCGGCCGCGGGAGGAGCTCGGGGCGCCGGTCACTGCCCTGCTCCCGCCTCCGCCATGATCTCCGCCAAGCCGCTTCCCGCGCCGCCGCCGCCTCCTCAGGCCGCCGCCGCCATGTTTTCCTTCCTTCTACCTGGCCCTGCCACCGCAAGCCGGCGGCTCCGCTGCGCCCCCCTGCTTCCGCTGCCCGAAGCCGACGGGCGGCCGCTTCTGCAGCAGCCGCTAACCCTGCGCGGCAGCTTCCGAGAGCCCCGAGGCGCCCAAGCGCTCCGGGATACTGGAAGTCGCGGTCCTTTCGCGGCTACCGCCGCCTCTTCCGTCTTCCTCACAGAGCCCAAGCCGCCGCCATCTTGGTTCGCCCCTCAACAGCGGCGCGCGGGGCCACCCAGGCAGCAGCTGCAGGGGCGGCCCGTTGGCCCTACCATTTAAAGAGACAGGGGCGAGGCCGGGAGCCTCGCTGCGGCGAAGGCCTTGGACGGAGGCCTTGGACGGAGGCGGGCGCCCAAAGGTGGGAGGCGGGAGTCGGCTGCCGAGGTGGCGGGAGCGCAGGAAGCGGAGGAGGCGGAACGCTGGTCGCGCCGGTGACGGCCCGGGGCTCCCTCGCGCCCCCTGCACGCACCGTCATGCGAGCGCGGCGCGGCGTGTGCGTCCGTCGCGCCCTGAATTCGTCATCAACCCGGCTCCGGGACGCGAGGGGGGCGTGGGGCCCGCCACCGGCCGCCCCCGCTGGGCCTCTTGGGCTCAGAAACCGACGCGGGTCCCCTTGGCCCTAGGGCTCCGCCCGCGGCGCGCCCGCCTCCGCTGAGCCCGCTCTGGGCCGCCTTGGGGGCTGGAGTCGGGTGGGCGTCGGAGCCTCGCCGACGCGAGTTCGTCCTGTGGGAGGAAGTGGGAATGCTCAGGAGAAAGGGCCCAGGTTTGGGCAGCGAGAGCAGCCGTGAGGCGCGCACTGGGTGGCGACTTGGGACAGTTTTTACTTTCTGGGCCTGGGAGCAGGCCCGAATGACAATCGAAAGCCTCCCCTTCCCGTGCTGCTACGCGCTCCGACCCTTTACCAGCCACTTGCCAGCCCTCCATGTTGCATAAAGAAACTGAGGCGCTAACAGGAGCAAGGGCCCTCCTGCACAGTCAGGACGAGTGAGTCTCGATGTTAGATGTTAAGCAACGCCCGTCTTCACAAAGAATAACATTCTCCTATCATGCAAGTAATAGCCACCGCTTTGGTGTGCTTTATTTGCTGCTTGCCAGGCCGTCTAGGTCATTACCTCCATGAGAAATGAAAGGTGAGCCACATAGGTGATTTTAAATTTTATAGGAGCCACTTAAAATACAAAGGGACGGCTGGAATTTAATAATGTGCTGAGTGCATCATTTTCAAAGTGTTTCAAGGAGAGTTTTACACTTCCGTTTTTCGAACTTAGTTCACAGTGTGATGTATATTTTACCCTTGGTGTAAATCTGGGTGTTAAATTTTCATTGGAAATACCTGATGTGTATTTATTTACTAATTTTACAATTAGAGTCACATATTCAAGTTATTTCAAACATACTTAAATTTTTTTCCAAAAAACCGAGTCAAGTGTCTTTTTTTATTGAAATTTTTATTAAAATAAGTCAAGTTTAAAATTCAGCTCCTCAGTCCCAGTTAGCACAATTCAGTGTTCAGTAGCCACATGTGGCTACCTACCATTCAGAGAGATTCTGGTGCTTCAGATCACAAGAATTTCAGGTGGAATTTGCAGTGTCGTTTGGATTACAGTTTTGAGTAATCTGAGTATTCTCAGACCCCAGAAATAACTTAGTAAATAGAAATGGTCTACTTTTGGGTAGCAGGGAAAACCTGTATACCTCCCTATTCAAAGAAAGGTCTTGGTAGCAAAACCGGGGCTGGGGTTTTTTCCCACATTAAGGGACTTTCAGTTGTAAAATCAGAAGTTTGAACCTTTCTCCCCGTGTTAAATACACAAAAAGCAACCTGAAATGGTGACCCTTTATAGACACAACTGGAAAACTGTAAAAACGAAGCAAATTGTTTTTTATAAAAAGAATGTAAACAATTTCCAGCATCAGATCATGAAAACAATTTTTGTCTGCTTTTATGCTGTAAGACATCATTATTGTCAAGTTATTGTTTGTTGGGTTTTTTTTTTGTCCCTAAACTAAACATGAAATAATCTATGGAAAAATACTTTTTCTAGTAGTATCCTTTTGAAGTAAATTAAATTATTTACTAAAGGGGAAAATATTTTAAATTGTATTTATATTAAAAGTAATAATAAAGGTTAGGTTTATGTTTAAATGAACTTTTAAAATAAATTCTTTACAGTTGAGTTGTATCAGTCAGAGTTTGTCCAGAGAAATAACCATTAAGATACAAGCACAGTGAGAAAGAGAGTCCAAGGAATTTGCTTGTAAGTGGAGTCTGGATGTTTGATATACGTAAGGCTGTTCAGCAGCAGGCTGGGAACTTGGACAGGCACTGACACTGCCATTCACAGGAAGATTTTCTTCTTCCTGGGTGGGGGATGAGAGGAGCTCAGTTTTGGTCTGAAGACCTTTCCACTTGGATGAGCCCCATCCAAATTACTGAAAATTATCTTTTACTAATTGTAGATGTTAATCACATCTAAAAAATACCCTCACAGCAACACCTAGATGAGTGTTTGATTGAATAACTAGATTCTAGTAGTAAATACCTTATTCTAGTAGTAAATAACCAAATTCTAGTAGTAAATAACTACTAATTAGTTATTCTAGTAGTAAATAACTTAATTCTAATTCTAGTTCTAATTCTAGTAGTAAATAACTTAATTCTAATTCTAATTCTAGTAGTAATTCTAACAAACCTAATTCTAGTAGTAAATAACTTAATCACTTTATCCTTATGCAGTGTACAAATGGTGATATAAGAAAATTCCTAGTGGAGTTCAATGAGGGGAGTTGCAAAAGCTTAAGTTAGTTGTCACAGAGGTCAAGGGTGTGGGTGTCAGGTTGTGAGTTCACCTTTCATCTCTTTGTAGCTATGGGATAGTAGCAAGTTTCTTAACCTCTTGGTGCATGTTTCCTCCTCTGTAACGTAGTGTTAGGAGAGTAGATGCTCGTGGGGGGCAGAGGGGGTCCAAGGAAGGATGCCCATTCTGCTGCAGCCCTGTCTGTGACTGTACTGTCAGATTTCTTGTTGTTTAGTGTGCCAAACTATTGATTAGGCGCTAGGTGGTCGAGAAGTTTCGTGGTGGTTGTTTTGTGTTCCCTAATTACCCTGTAGCCGGAGCTTACTCTAGGTAGTGGCCAGCTCAGCAACATTTCAGTAAAACATTTCTATTTTCCTGGAAGCTGTTTTGTTCCTTCTGTTCCTCTATTGATTTAAAATCACTGTCCCAGGCCTCCCTGGTAGTGCAATGGGTTAAGCGCAGCACCATCTATGAAACTATCCAGAGCCACTGCAGCACAAGTGGCTATACCCGGCTAGGGAGATTCCCACCTGGCTCAGCAGATCTCTCTGGCATGGCCCGCTGCTCCCCTCAGCAGTTTATTTCAATCAGTCTGCCTGTTCTGATTCCCACTCTGTCTCTAGTGAATCCTCTCACCACCCCACACCTCTGGCCTACAACCCAGCTTGTATGCATAAATAAATAAATCTTTAAAAAAAAAACAAAACTGTCCCGTGTCTCAGCCTTTCCCATTCTCCAACTCCCCCTGGTCTCAGTTCCTCTCAGTAGGAATGATTATAACTTCTAGGAATGATGATAACTTGTAAGGATGAAATAAGATTTGGATTCCTTGCTATGCTCAAAACATAAAGCTTTCCCACTGAACATGTGTGCCTTCACTTACATGCATAACCATAAACTTGTAAATTATGCAGTAGGGCCAATTTATTTTGCATTATCTGCACCTATTTCCCTTTAATCATTATGCACTTATCATTTGTAGTGTTGTCTGCTTTACATTAAAAATCGGGGGAAGAACAGTGATGAAACTGCTAGACCAAGATAGACCATATTCTATGCCATGAAACACACCTCCCAAATTTAAAAGAATTGAAATCACACAGGGTGTGTTCTCTAACCACAATGGAATAAAACTGGAAGTCAATAACGGGACGGTAACAGGAAAGTCTCCAACACCTGGAAACTAGACAACACATTTATAAATAACTCATGCTAAACAGGAAGTTCCAAGGGAAATTTCAAAAAATTGAACTGCATAAAAATGAAAGCACATTATTTTAATAAGGTAAAAATAAAGCGAATATTAAAATGCAAATTTTCTATATGTAATACTATACAATTTACTACATATATACTATATATAATAATACTATATAATATGTAGGACACAACTAAGACAGTGCTGAGGGAAATTTATAACACTGAAGGCACACATTAGGAAAGAGAAAATCTCAAATCAATCTCTCACCTCAAGGCCTAGGGAAAAAAAGAACAAAATAAACCCCCAGCTTCCAGGAAAGAGGAGATAATAAAGATTAAAGAAGACATCAATGATGTTGAAAAGATGAGAAAAGACATCGGTGGGAAAAAGAAGTGGTTCTTTGAAAAGAGCAATAAAATCAACAAATTTCCTAAATGGCTGACATAGAAAAGAGGACAACACAAATGATCAATATTGGGATTGAAATGATAGATCACTGTAGATCCTGCAGGCATCGAAAGGATAATAAGCGATTATGAAGTCTACACATGTAAATCTGGCAACTTGGATGAAATCACAGATTCCTTAAAAAGCACAAACTACTACATTCACCCAGAATGAATAGCTCAGTTGAACAGCTCTATGGTTATTAAAACCTATGAATTTGTAATTAAAAATCTCAAGGGCCTCCCTGGTGGCACAACGGGTTAACTCTAAGCACTCTGAAGCTGTCCGCAGCCACTGCAGCATGAGTTCGACCCCTGGCCAGGGAGCTTCCCACATAGCATAGCAGACCTCTCGTGTCTCTCCGCTGCTCCCCTCAGCAGTGTATTTGAGTCAATCCACCTGTTCTACTCCCCACTCTGTCTCTGGTGAATCCTCTCACCACCCCGCACCTCTGGCCTACATCCCAGTTCTTATATGCATAAATAAATAAATCTTACAAAAATAAAAATCTCAAAATGAAATCTTCAGGTTCAGAGGGTTCTTGAGATCCTTAACTTAATCACATACATAGCTGTACATCTTCACTCTTTTGCTGGATAAGGGGATGTTCATGGTTTCTGAGGATTAGGATGTGGACGTTATCTTTTGGGGAGCTACTTTTCAGTCATAGTAATAAAGACTGTGGTATTGGTGAAAGGACTTATTGATCAATAAAACAGAAAAGAGAATCCAGAAAAAGACCCACATATATATGTACCATTGATTTTTTTTTTTTTTTACAAAAGTGCAAAAATTCAATGGAATCAAGATAGCCTTTTAAACAAATGGTGCTGGAGCTTCAGAGCAGTCATAGGTAAAAACAAAAAAAGGGAAACGATGTTAAGTCTTACACCTTTAAAAAATTAGAATGGACTTAAATGTAAAACTATAAAACATTTAGCAAAAAGCGCAGATGTTCTTTGGGACCTAACAGGAGTAAAAGAATTCTTGCACTTGTAAAGAATTCATAAAAGGCAAAAACCATAAAAGGAAAATTCAATAAGTTAGACTCCATTAGAATTAGAAACTTCCTCTGTGTTCTGTGACAGATGTTAACAGATGGAGAGATAAACTACAGGCTGGGAGAATTTCTTTGCAAACCACATATCTGACAAAATTTTTTTTCTAGAAAATAAAGAATGCTCACAACTCAACATTAAAAAACATGCAGGTTTTATGCCTAAATTATATATGGGGCCTCCCTGGTGGTGCAATGGGTTAAGTCTCAGCACTATGAAGCTATCTGCAGCCACTGCAGCACAAGTTCCATCCCTGGCCAGGGAGCATCCCACATGGTGCAGCAGACCCCTCCTGCCTTGTCCGCTGCTCCCCTCAGCAGTGTACTTCAGTAGATTCGCCTGTTCTGCTCCCCACTCTGTCTCTGGTGAATCCTCTCACCCCTCCTCCCACACCTCTGGCCCACACCCCAGTTCTTGTGTGCATAAATAAATAAATATTAAAAAAATAAATTACATATGACAATTATATGACCAATGATGTAAATAGATAGCCACCCCTCCAACCCAACAAGAGGATGTAAAGATGGCAAATACATGAAAGGATGCCCAGCATAAGGAAAATGGTAATTAAATCCACAATGAGATGCCACTTTACCCACAATGGCTAAAATTAAAAATAATGACAGCACCAAATGCTCATGATGATGCAGAGAAACAGGATCTTCATACAATGCAGGTGGAAAGTAGTTTGCCAGTTTCTTTAAAAATTGAAATGAAATATGACCCAGCAATCACACTCCCGGGTATTTATCCCAGAGAACTGGAAACATATTTACACAAAAAGCCATACATAGATGTTTATAGCAGTTTCTTTATAATTAGCCCCAAATGGAAACAACCCTCCTTTCTTTGGGGTGAATGGTTAAACGAACAATGGCACACCCACAGCATGGTACATTATTCAACAATAAAAAGGAACCAATTATTGAGACACAAATCCACCTGGATGAAATTTTAAAGAATTACAGCTGGATAACTGGTTTTCCTTTGGCCTTATAATTTCTGTCTAATTATTTTTATGCTATTAAGATTTTTAAAAATGTTTAACCCACCAACTTTAGTCGTTTCCACCATCTAATACACAGGTTTCAGGGATAAGGGCAGGAATATATCTTTTTTAAGGCCCACAATTGAGGTAATTCAGATGATACGGTGCAAAAACTAAATACTGCTATGTGATAACATGTGAAGATATAAAAATAGTATTATGAAGTTAATTTTAATATTGTTTTATCATATTTTTGCCTGTTCAATTGAAAGTCTCAAAAATTCTATCATAAAGGGCTTTAAATATCTCAAAGAGAAAGAGCTAAGTTAGAGTGGCTTTATATTTATATCACTAACATACACTAATTACGAGTCTCAGTGTATTCTACTACCCAATCACTTGAGGAATAGAATGCCTGGGAATGAAATACAAAGCCTTCATTTGTATTTCAAGTTCAAGACAATTGTTGATACAGTGTTCAGGTGATGACCTCATGTTACCAAGAGATATTATACCTTGGGGAAAAGGTATAACTGAACTACGCTTAATTCAATTGAACTATGTTTAACGTCAACTAAAGAGAAGAAAGTTCCATATAAAAAACTTGTAAGGATATCTTTTACACTACTTTTATTGAAAAGGTGAAGTTTTTTTTTGTTTTTTGTTTTTTTAGGAAAGAGGATATTGAGTAATAAACATTAGCAGCTTGTGAAACATTAGCAATTTGTGAACTCAAACAGAATATTAACTAGAAATTGAATGATAAACTTTAATTAGCTGCTAAGGTCAAATATAATTCTATTTTGAGGGCCTTTCTGGTGGCCCTTAAAGTCACAGCGTTATTGAGCTACCGCCAGCCACTGTGACATGAGTTCCATCTCTGATCCCCATCTCCACTCAGAGAGCTGACCCATATACAGCACAGGAAACCTCTCCTGTCTCCCCCACTGCTCCCCTCAGCAGTGTATTTCAGTATATCTGCCTGTTCTGCTCCCCCCGTCACTGGTGAATTCTCTCACCCTTCACACCACTGGCTTATACCCTAGTTCTTGGATGCGTAAATAAAAATAAATCTTAAAAAATTCTATTTTGATAAACACTATTTTACATATACAACTTGTTAAGGATTATGACATGCAATTTAGATAGAGCTCTAACTACATCGCCATGATATTTACATTACATATATGTAAATATTAATCAACTGCTAGATTTAAACGAGAAACCCAGTAAATATATAGTGAACAAATGTAAACCAAAGTTGTCTTCTTAGCCACCTACGGAAAAAAGATAGGAATTTATATTCAGTAACTGAATATGTGAAATTTTTCATATTTAATTTTAAAAATTTTGCTGTTAATTTGAGGATATTTAAGAATAAAATACTCCCTGGAAAAATTCCCTGAATAGGTTACAATTTCCAAAGAGGAATTTAATTAATATGTAAAGTTCACGGGATTCTTTCGAAGATTTATATAATTGAAACTTTTTGGGGATATGATGGTTCAGGGATAATTCTGCCATTAAAGGGAGTCTTATAATTTCATGTCCTATAAGTTTTCTGCTAAGAAGTGCTTGGTATTTTATTATTTTATGGTTTTCATCAGTTAAGCAAATGACATCTAGGGAGCACTCATAAGAATGAAAATATATACAATCCTAGGTAGTTTCAGTGGGTCCGAACCCCAAAAGCCATGAAATCCAAGCATCTCATTTTAATGATGAGGAAATGCAGTTGAGAGGGGCTATGACTTGTCTTTGGGTACTCGTAACTGGCAATAGAATAGATGAAGCTTGGCCAGTGGGCTCTGGGCCCCAAATCCAACATTCTCTCTATCACAGCAATGATGTAAATAAATAGCCACCCCCCGCCCCATGTTTTGTCTCATCAAAACGATTTCTAATTTTTCTTCTTCAAATAATGAAACAATAGTTCTAAAGAAGCCATTTTTATAAGAGTATATTATAATACATACAGGAATGTTAAGTATAATCTTTCTTTTTCTTAAGCCATAGTTTGTTACTGCTGTTAACGTGACGTATAAAGGGAATGTCAAATCTTTGTTTAAAAGTTGCGTCACCCTACAAAACAGTTTAGCAACAGATTTACATTTTAACAGATTATGGATCCAAATGACAAATTTGATGTCTTACTGGTATTCTACTTGTACCAGATAATTTTAAAGCTAGAAACCCCATGCATATTTCTGAACCATACAATAGAAAGTTGGAGGTAAAAATCATAGGATAATAGGCACGGGATGGTACTTCAGTATGGTTTATCTTCTGTCTTTACAACAGATTGACAACTGATGGAACATAGGCTTCTAAGGTTCACAAGGTCATTTGAGTGACATGGTAAGAGCTGCTGTAGGTCAAACAGTGTCCAAGTCATGGAGCCAACTAAGTGTCCAATGATGGACGCCTGGATGAAGAAATTGTGGAAGAGACTCAGTGGAATACTATGCAGCTATTAAAAAGGTGAACTCATGCCTTTTAGGTCAAAGTGGATGGATCTTGGGGTGATTATACTAAGTGAAATAAGTTAGAAAGTGAAAGATGGATACTAGATGGTTTCACTTATTTGTGGAATATAAATAACCAAAGAACACATATTGATAAAGCAAAGCAAAAGTGTTTAGGCTCTGTGAAAAACATTGCTTACCAAAAGGAAATGTGGGGAGGGAGGAGAAAAAGGAAGGAGGAGGTGGGAAAGGAAGGGGATAGGATATTGGCATGGGCGTTTTGTGGTGTGTGTGTGTGGGTGAATGAAGCATGTGCATACATGGAGGTGTGACATGTATCCTCAAAGTTATATAGATATGTACAAGGACTGACAAATTAATAAAATTTCAGGGAATAAACTGCAAAGTGTCCAAGTTATTCTTCATGGTTTTTTTTTTCATTCTTCTACCGTCCTTCAGTGTCTCATTCTTAAATCCTGACTGATACATGGTCCACTCAGATCTAATTACCAAAAGAAGAGAATAATGGCCTGTGCACCATATCTTCCATACAAAACTACATACAGCGGTATGAAAACCGGGCTGGATGTCCCTGAGTTACGAGCAGTTTTATAGAGAACTGGATACACACTCACAATCCGTTAAAGACCTTCCTGTATTGGGCCTCCCCGGTAGCGCAGCGGTTAAGCTCTGCGCTGTGGAGCTGTCGGCAGCTGCAACGCGAGTTCGACGCCCGGCCGGGGAGAGTCCCACATGGTGCGGCAGACCTCTCCTGCCTCGCCCGCTGCTCCCCTCAGCAGTGTGTTTCGGATCTGCCTGTTCTGCTCCCCACTCTGTCTCTGGTGAGCCCTCTCGCCGCCCCACGCCTCTGGCCTGTACCCCAGCTTGTTTGTATATAAAAAAAAAAAAAAGACCTTCCTGTATTACATAGATTGACAGTGTTTCAAATGTCAGTGCCCACCCTCAGAACTTTTAGTATAAGCGAGTTAGTCAAAATGTAGATACTTTGAAAGTCCTTTTATACTCATTTCAGGAAGTTTTAATCTTCACTGCTTTGTTTTTTTTTGTTTTTTTTTTTTACTTGATTAGAGTTTTAATTAACAATGACCCTAACTTATAAGGGTCCTTCAAGGTTTTATAGATATTCCAAAAAAACTTCATAAATTTTAAGTGCAGATCCATTTCACATTAGTGTGGAGGGTACCGGTCTTTAAAAAGTTTGAACATAGATTTTTTTTTAGAGGAGAAATATGTGCATGTTATAGAAAATGTAAAAATTCATCTGAATGTACAAAATTCATGCTTTTGCTATCCAAGCTAATCAGCTAGCTTTTTACAGATTTCTTGGTAATTTTATGTGTTTTTTTTTTCCATTTTTTTTTTATTGTTATTTGTGTCTTTTACATTTTGTATTCCCCTTGGGCAGCCCACCACCAATTCACCCGTGATCCATCTCCATAGTCCCCTGTATTCTCCTCTCTTCCATTTTGTGCCCTTATCCTCCCCTCCCCCCTCCCCCACCGCTGAGTGTCTCTCTCCCACCAGCAACCCAGATGTCCAAAAATAGATGATTGGATCCAGAAGATGTGGTACATATACACAATGGAGTACTATTCAGCATGGAAAGAAGATAAACACATGCAATTTGCCGCAACATGGATGGAATTAGAGGGAATCATACTCAGTGAAATAAGCCAAAATCTTCACTGCTTTGTCATCAAGTGGCTTCTAATGCCGTTTTCTGTTGCGCTTCTTATATGAGCCAGAAGGTGGCGCTGTTTCTCGTAAGCATGGCCGACCCTCCCTACCCTTCCACCTCCTTCTTATCCAGGTAGTTCGAATTCCCTTTGAATTGGAGAGGCGGCCTTTTGACAATTTATGATGGCATTCTCTTCTTGGGTTTAAAAACATTAACTAGAACAAACACTAGAAGAAGTTTGGCTCATTTCACAAACTATGTGTGAGAATACGTGGCACAGAGCTGCATTTAAAAAGACATTTGAATTGAGAATGTCTTTACACTTCCAAGTATGGAGGAAGTGACAAAGAACAGAACTTATGGCCAATCCGCTGCAGGGCCGCTAATGGCAGCTACGATTCTACTCAAGACATGCTGCTCTTTTGGGCATACTAATCTCTTAGGCCCTTTACCAGGGGAAACTTTATTCTCCAGTTAGGGTTAGAAACTCCTGGAGGTCAAATCCAGTTCACTGATGGGAAATTTCTCGGTCTCTGACTTGTCTTGAAGGATGGGAAATTTGGCCGCACTGCTAACGTTCCCATAGGACAACAGTAAGCTGGCGCCGCCCAGCAGAAAAGCATCTTGGAAAGGGCGGGCGCCTTCCGCGGTGTCGGGGCCTGCTGACTTGTTCCTGGCTCGGGCCGCCCATAGTCCTTAAATTTCTGATGATTCTTAGAAGATCAGTAAATGCCTTACTGTCAAGACAGAGAACTACATTTTTAGATAAGCCAGCAGTTGCTTGATTTTTTTTTCACATACTTGCAAGAAAATTAAGTTCCCAAAATTTGACAAACAAAATAAAAATATCTCTAGACTGTGTGATTGCTATCCCTTTCCTTTTTGAAAGATTTATTTATTTATGCATACAAGGGCTGGGCTGTAGGCCAGAGGTGTGGGGGCTGAGAGGATTCACCAAAGACAGAGTTGGGGGCAGAACAGGCGAACTGACTGAAATACATTGCAGAGGGGAGCAGCTGGCGAGACAGGAGAGGTCTGCTGTGCCCTATGGTCAGCTCCCTGGCTGGGATTGAACTTGTGCCCCAGAGGCTACCCATAGTTTCACAGGCTGAGACTTAACCCCTTGCACCACCACGGAGGCCTGATATCCCGTTTGAAGTTCCTTAATTCCTATTTGTTAACTCACTGACCTATTTATGTGCAGTTTGTTTTTCTTTTGCCAAGAACATTAGAAAATATAACTGAAACTAAAAATTGAACAATGTAACCCAAAGTCTTTACCAAGGCCATTTTCTCCTATAACGATTGTTTTTGTTTTTTTTAATATTGAACTATGAACCAGGCAAGCACGTTTCCTGATGGTGGAGTTAATCAGTAGCTACTGTTTCCACTCTGTACGGTCAGTATCATTCAGACAACTTTTGATTTTCATTTCTAGCACATTTGGATTTCCAATTACACTTGAATAAATGGTACATACAACACACCAGCAGCTGCTGCAGACCCAAGAACAGCCATTAACATTCATCTGGTAAGATAATGAAAAAACTATGTTAAGCTCAACTTCATACTCAGTGGTAAAATTCTATAGCAGAGGCCATAATGTGATACTATTATATCTGGCCCACACATTGGATTAAAAAATTCTGAATTAGTTCCAAAACACCAAAAAACCCCAACCAACCAACCAAACAAACAAACAAAAAACCCCCCAAAACACACAAAAGACAAGCCTGTAATGCAGTTTCCACAAGGGGGCACTTCCAGACTATGTGGCGGGTTAAACGACAAACCTGGACCCTTGGGCATTTGAGTTGGTGACCTGTGCTCCTGAGTTATTACTTTTCAACTCAAAAGTATTACATGAAGTTTCATTTTCACCTATTTTAAAAATGTTTTCCTCCAATTAAAAATAACAATAACAACCTATCAATATATATATATATATATATATATATATATATATATGGCATGAAAAAAAAGACAAAGTAGGTATTGGAAATGATGAGACTAAAATGTGACATTGTATGAAAATAAAACCCAAAGAAATCAGCAGACTATCAGAACTAATCAGAAGATTTAATAAGATACCTGGGAGCAAGAAATATATAGTTGTTAGTAATACTAAGTATTTCAGCATGCAAAACAGGATCCCTGGAGGATCCAATGCTAGGATGGTTCCTGGAAACATGGAAAAAGTGATTGTTCAAAGCGAGACTGAGGGGCCTCCATGGTGGCGCAGGGGTTAAGTCTCAGTGCTATCAAGTTATCTCCAGCCACTGCAGTACAAGTTTGATCCCCAGCCAGGGAGATTCCCACATGGCAAAGCTGATCCACATGGCGCAGCAGACCTCTCCTGTCTCTCAGAAGAGTATTTCAGCAGTGTATTTCAGTAGATCTGCCTGTTCTGCTCCCCACTCTGTCTCTGGTGAATCCTCTCACCCTCTGGCCTACACCCCAGTTCTTGTATGCATAAATTAAAAAAATCTCAAAAAAAAAGTGAGATTGATAGCAAAGCAGGTGCTAGAACTCCAAAGCAATTAAGGGCAGATGACGGAACTTAGCCATCTGAAAACAGGGGGTGCAATTACTAGACCTTGCAACAGAGAGTGTGATTGAGGAGGCAGGAATTGGAGCCACTTCCTGTCTGTCTCCTCCTTCCAGGTACCGAGGCTTCTTGAGTCTACAGTGTCCTTCCCTAATGAAGAAAGGGTGGGGGGATCCCCTGAGTCCAGCACGTGATCTCTGTGCTCTGGAGATCTTATTGAACTTTGATGTTTTGATACTGATAAGGGTCTGACTTTGACCCTTGGTTTGCATATAATTTTGGCTTGTTTTTTTGTTGCCACCTCTTGACTAACCTACTTAACCCCCTTTAGACTCCTCTGCAGGCTATGCCTTATCACTACAGTGACAAATCAGCTAATTCCTTTTTTAAAATGGCAGGCTTCTACTAAAGACAATTTAGAACTAAGAGAGTTCCCTTTGGGGCACTCGAGAGCTCCTTAAATTTGCCAATCTAGCAGGTGCCCACCATCTCAGGGCCCTGAGATTGCTTTTCTGCAATGGCTAGATTATTTTGCTCGGTAAGAGGAGACAGTGAAACAAGAATAGGTCTCTGACCTTATACAGCACAGTCTCCCAAGGCCTGTCTCTCTCATCCCTTACTTCCAACCAAGCCTCCCAACACTCTCTTCACCCACCTTCCATGAAAGCCAACCCAGTCTCCCGCCACCCTACTACTCTTCTCTGTTCTGCAAATTACCCTTAACCCTTTTAACCCTCACTGCTCTTTACCCTTCCCTGCCTCCTTGAAGTTCCACCGCTCCCCAGCTCCCCATCCAAACTGTACCATTGGTCCTTCCTTACCTGTGAATGAAGGTCAGCAACCTACACACCCACTTGAACAAGTAAGTACCCTTAAGCCTTACTCTCACTCTGATTTATCTGCTGCTTGTTAAAGACTTTAGGACTCTGGGAGAATAGAAAGAACTTAGAAATCAAATCTGACTGGTCCCTAATGCTTTTTCTTCTGGGACCCCTGACTTACATCAGCTTATACAACTCCTAGTTGGCACCAAAGATACCACTTTATGGTCTAAAAAAATCAAATGGGCCTCTCTTCTAGAGGACCTTCAAAGAAATGAGAATATCCCTTACGGCTTATCTGGAGCATAAAACCATCAGGGAGCACTAAGACTCCCTTCCTACCATCTTCTCCTTAATAAACAGTCAAAGAGGTCCTCCCTGGTGGTGCAAGTGGTTAAGACTCAACCTATGAAGCTATCCGCAGCCACTGCAGCATGAGTTCAATCCCCAGGCAGGGAGATTCCCACATGGCGCAGCAGACCTCTCCTGCCTCATCTGCTGCTCCCCTCAGCAGTGTATTTCAGTCGATCTGCCTGTTTTGCTCCCTGCTCTGTTCCTGGTGAATCCTCTCACCACCCCACACCTCTGGCCTACACCCCAGGTCTTGTATGCATAAATAATATTTAAAAAATAATAAATGGTCAACGATACAAGATTGCAGATGACAAAAAGATGAATTCATCTGTACAGCATTAATTTGCAATGTACACCCAATTTTCCAAATTAAAATTTTGGAAAGATTACTCTGGTCTCTTTCCCAATGACAGAACCCCTCCCTTGTAGTCATTAGCCTTGTTTACTGCTCACAACCATCACTAACTAAAAGCTCAGTACAAACTGGAGAAATGCTTTTCTCTCTGAAATACATACTAGGATGGAAAAGCCCCAACCAAAAGACAATGTTTAGTTCTTTTTAAAAAAAGATTTATTTATTTATGCATACAAGAGCTGGGGTGTAGGCCAGAGGTGCGGGGGGTGTGTGTGTGTGTGAGAGAGGATTCAGAGGGGGGAGACAGAGGGGGGAACAGGACAGGCGGATCCACTGAAATACACTGCTGAGGTGAGCAGGGACGGGAGAGAGAGAGACGTCCTGCAGCTGTGCCATGTGGGTCAGCTCCTTGGTGGGGGATTGCACTCGTGCTGCAGATAGCTTCATGGTGCTGACTTAACCCCTTGGGCCATGAGGGAAGCCCCTGAAAAGACAACTCTTAAACCCAGGTGGAAGGACCCTCATGCAGTGAATCTTCACCTTGCATTGCCCATGAGTTCTTAGAAGCTATAATTTTAAGTGCAGAAAAAGAAAGCTGATCCTCAAGTAATATCATTTCATTCGGTGTTGGCTAGGAATTATTTTTTCCTATCAACCTATAACTGTTAAATAGCTAAATTTTAACTCATATAGCCAACATCTCATCTAACAAGTAGAAAGGTGCTTTGAAAGTTGTATAAAATGAAAGACTTGGGGCCTCCCTGGTGGCGCAGGGGTTAAGTCTCAGCGCTACGAAGCTACTGGCAGTCACTGCAGAACGAGTTCAATCCCCGACCAGGGAGCTGAGCCACATGGCACAGCAGACCTTTCCTGCCTCACCTGCTGCTTCCTCTCAGCAGTGTATTTCAGTCAATCTGCCTGTTCTGCGCCCCACTCTGCCTCTAGTGAATCCTCTCACTCCCCACACCTCTGGCCTGCACCCCAGTTCTTGTACGCATAAATAAATAAATCTTTAAAATAAATGAAAGACTTGTATAGGCAGAAAGAGGACAAGAGGAGGGTAAAGGGACTTATTTCAGGTTGAGGTAAACCACCCCTGGGGAATGAAAATGGCTTTGTTTCAGGTTATCTTATCTTCCTTCACAGAACGGAAAAAAAAGTTACTTCCTTGGTGTTGACCAGAAAATTCCCTGTTGACCAGTTAACACTACATTCCTGGGGGATGCCGAGACTGCAGAGGAGCAGTTTGGTTTCATACTAAGTCTTGGCTGCCTAACACAAGGTCTTACATATGGGCTTGTTGTTTTTAACCTAATAAATGAAGTTGAATGAAATGGTCTTTTGAGGACCTGCTCGACTATCTCTTTAAATTCTCACACTGCTGCAAAACTATAAGAAATATAACTCTGGGTCTACGTTTTACAATTTAAAAAAGACAAGTCTTATTTGAAGTTCTGGAAATTCACCCCAACAGGAGCGCTTAATCTCTCTTTTGGGAACCCCCAGAAGCAGATGACACAAATTACTTTCTCACGATTTTTGCTACAAGCAGGTGACATCACAAGGGTGTCAGTTTCCCCCTACAACACTGGCACACAAGGCCCAAGACTTCCCCGCCTAGTCCGCTCCACATTCCTCCTCCTCCTCATTCACTTATCCTATTGTCCGGCAGTTTTAGAACTTCCTTGAGCCATGTCTTTCCTTTTCCTTTATGTCCACTGACTTTATTTCCTTCTCTAGTCCTCACTTACCAAACATTTGGGCTCCCTGGTTATTGCATAATTGTTCCCCCCAAACTCTCTGACCTCTGCATCCCTAGAAAGAACATTCGAGATGCTAACCAAGACATTCACTGTGCTCTGACTCCATCAAAGGGCCTTTCCACACCAATTTCCTGGATGCAGTAGATGGATTCATGCTGGCATGGAGTCTTGATTCTATCCTTACTACGGTCTCTTATCAATTTTCTACTTTCTTTTATAAGAATCCTGCAAGCTAAATGCCTTATCTCCAGAACATTTCCTAGGCTTCACACCACCATCAGAGCTTAATAGAAGGTTCAGCTAGTGCTTGAACAGGCCGCCAACGAGAAACCGCTGACTCTCCAGGCAATTTCACTGAAACTTGACCACAGCCCCACAGAAATTACTTGAGTCCCTAAAACAAATGATGTTTGTCTTGAGCAAAAGGGGACACTGACAAGGCCAAACACAGACCTTTCCCCTTTCGCCTGTCCCTGCTGACTAGACCAGACACAGACCCTCCAATTTCATTCTTCATCTCATGATTGATTTGCTAAGATTAAAATTGTTTGCCTGGCCACCCTGGTGGCGCAGTCATTGGGTGCTTGCTGTGGAGCTGTTGGCAGCAGTGGCGTGGGTTCGACACCCGGCCGGGGAGATTCCCACATGGCACAGCAGACCTCTCCTGCCTCGCCCGCTGCTCCCCTCGGAACTGTATTTCTATCTATCTGCCTGTTCTGCTCCCCACTCTGTCTCTAGTGAACCCTCTCGCCGCCCCACGCATCTGCCCTGTGCCCCAGCTTGTATGCATAAATAAATCTTTAAAAAAAAAATAAAACCAAGGGAGCAGAAAGAATATGAAAAAAAGAAATTCAAGTATCTTCAAGGTAACTCTTGGGAGGTAGAGAATCAGGTCCACAAAGAACCTGGGCTGGGAGTAGCGGGTCAGGCTTAGCGTCTCAGGTGGTGTTTTGCTTGAAGATATTTGTAGGATGATACCTAGGTGTTAAATTTACATAACCCTGTACAGGACTTGGAAGAAGGTTTTGGAGATGTTCTCTGCAACATGGAAGTTTTTCCTTTAAATAGTATAAAGTGGAGAAAAAAGAGTTTGTACCAAGGAGAATACTTTCCCGTTTTCCCATTTATTCTGCATGTGAACTTTGGCATCTACTCTTAAAACAAGGCTGTTTCAATGCATTAGATCACTGACCTGTCCAAAAATACCTTTAGTATTTCCGAAGGTTGCAAGTGGCCCACCAGCTTCAAAACGACCCGGAGTCAGTTTATGTATATATCCCATGTGGTCATAGTATAATGTGAAAGTTTTATCAGAAATAGATCCAAGTGCACTATATCTTTTCAGTCCTATTAGGAAAGAAGCAGAAGTTTCTTGTTACTGACATAATACAAGTGGGAAGCTTTTCCTACTGTACCTTGTGAAAACGCCTGACGTGAACTGAGGGTGGGGGTCGGGCTCGGGGAGCCCAGAGACATGTACGTTAGTCTTCGTTAGGCCCGTGTTACTTAAAAAGGTTAAAAAATTTCCAGGCTCCAGTGCATTACAGACCTGTTTGCTAAAGTCAGTGAAGGACAGAGTGACGGGCTGCTTAATCAAGAGATCCAGAAGACAAGAGGTTAGCGCCTCCTGGGAGTGGTTTCTCTTCCTAATACCAGCAAATCAGGTCCCTGAACAGGCAGAAGATGGTGAGAAATAACCCTCAGAAAGGCAAGAGGAATTAGCAGTGGAGACCACTGGGTCATCGGCACTAGGTTTAATATGCTGAATCAAATTTGTGTCCTGTTTCTCTCATGTCTTAGAGCAGCACGTTGGGAGGTACTGACAGTGATGGGAAGTGCCGCAATATCACTGAACCCAGCAGATATTGCTCCAGAGAGAGTGCGAGGCCCGCCCCGACCGGAGCCAGCGAAAGCTCAGTCTCAGGATGAGAAAGGCTAACGGCCCCCTCACACGTCCCCAGCCTCCCTGTCCCTTCCCCTGCCCGTCCCTTAAACATGAGGGAGCGTCACGACGCTCACATCTCTCCCCATACCTAGAAATCTCATCCAGTTTTAGGATTGTCAATCCATTGTTCTGTGGATAATCCTCAAATTTATATTTCTTGTCTCCTCATCTGCCCTTAATGTCAGGCTCACGTCCGTGTAACTGGCTGAAAGCTCCAGAGCCATGTCCGTCATATAGCTCAGACTGAACCCCTCATCCTCACACAACCCCTCCAGCCTCAGCCGTCCTCATCTCCAAGGGCAACCGGGCAACTGCACTATTCCTGAGGCCCACCCAAAACCTTGGTGTCGTTCTTAATTCCTTCCTCTCATCCTCTATTAATCCATCAGCAAATCCTATGAACATCAGCCTCAGCATGTACATACACTCCAGCCACTTCTCACTACTCCCACCACCAGCTCCCCGAACAAGGTGAAACATATGGGTAGGAGATTTTTAGGAGAAGAAACCCTATGACCTGCTGCCTGTAAGCTAGAGAACGAGGCTCGAGAACCAGGGTTGCTGATGGCTTAACTCCCAGGCAGAGGCCAAAGGCCTGAGACCCGGAGGGCCAGTGGTGTCAGTCCCAGAGGAAAAGACCATCTCCTAGCCAAGCAGGCGAGCAGGAAGTCAAAGGGGTGAGAATTCCTGTTTCCTCTACTTCTTATTTTACTCAGATGGTCATGGGACTGGATGATGCCCACCTCATAGGGAGGTCAGTCTTCTTTACTGAATCCTGATTGAAAGGCTAATCTCACCCAGAAACACTCACACACCTTCAGAAATAATGTATAACCTGGGCATGCCTTAGCCCGCTCAAGCTGACACACAAAATTAACCACTGTAATTGCTAAGGACTAACATGCCATAAATGCAAGACACACTTTTCAACACTTGGAAATTGCGATGTTTTATCACTGATTTATCTTATAGTCATTGTCCACCAGAGGGCACTGGTGCCATAGTGGTCAACTGGCAAAAACAGTCTGTCTCAGCTCCTTATAATGTCAGCTCAATGGAGTTTCCTGAATCACTGGTGCAATACAAGTTGAGTTTGATTGCTGCTTAAAATGCCTTCAAAAATATTACATTATAATTTGAAGCAAGGTTATTGTGAGTGCAGCAAGAGAGGAAAACTAAGCAGTCGGGCATTTATTTCTCGATAAAGCAAATGTCACTGGGAGAATTGCCACAATTCCGTATTTTCTTACAACACAGATCCCAATTATTTTATAGGACCTAAGAAAAGAGGAAACCCCAAATAAATGAAATTGTATTATGTTTTCCTAATGAGATCCATGCAAAGTGATTGCCTTACCACACACCAGGCAAGAAGAAACAATGTCAGAGTAATCCAGTATTCTCTCAGGATTACTGTAAAGACACTGTTAAAATTTAATTGGAAGAGTTTTGGGTTACTAGACAACAAAGTGCATCTTATAATCAAGGAGTCTGAGATCTAATGAAGTGTTTATAACACTCTTCTGATGGCTTTGCATATGAATAACAAATTGAGAGAGCTCAACATTTTGAGGTATTACTTTTCTCTGAAGATTCTATAGAAGAAAATAAGATTTACATTGTAGCAGCACGAAAATCTGAGTAATTTTTGTGCCTTTAAAATGGATTTATGTTTTCTATTTCAAATAATCCAGAAATGTTTTGTTCTTGGCTTGTCTTGCTTTTAGCTTAAAAAATTGACATCTTATCAAATTTGGTTTCCTTTGCTCTTCCCATTCATTCCTATAAGAGGTCTATAGTGTAACAGGAAATGAACATAAGCTAGAAAACTACGAGGCTATCACCTCTGTTCCCTGGAAATTCCTAAAACTTGCAGTGTCTCAATCTTTAGCATCTATAGTTGTCATTTTAGATTCTTTCCACTTATTTGTCATTTTACATGTGAATATGTTTCCATCATTTGTAATAATTTTTAATTTATATCAACAATTTTGTTTAATTTTCTTAGGTGTTAATTATTTTTACTGTTTCCAAAGTAATCTTGCTTAGCCCACTGCGATATTTTTGTTTTACAACATGTGCTATTTATTCAGTTCCTCTAAATCCATTATAATTTTTACTGTTTGATGCACTGGAATGATGGCCCCTCAGAACTGCAATAATTGTGCTCTGCTTATGGCTGGCTTCTGATGGGGTTAAGCCAAAGAAAGGCAGGATATAAGAACAAGGGGGAAAGAGAGATCCATCTATCTATCTATCTATCTATCTATCTATCTATCTATCTATCTATCTATCATATATCCATCCATCCATCCATCCATCCATCCATCCATCCATCCACCCATCCAATTATCTACATTGCCCCTTTAATCAAAGGAATTGTAATAGCTTTATTCCATTGCTTGTTTCTGGTTATCTTAACATCGTTTTGTTGATTTCTGTAACTTTTTCCATTCCACTGTGAATAGTCCCTTTATGAAGGCTCCTTAGGATGAGAAACCAGAATGGAATTGTTTCCTACTAGGACCACAACTGATGCATTATTTTTTTCTTACCAGAAATATTCCCCAAATCAGAATATTTAGGTGGGATTCTGGGACCGAGGTGTTCACATTTTTAAGGAATGCATGAATGACTTCTTCTGCTTGGTAGATACTGTGACACTGGTAAACCAAAGCAAGCTACGACATCACAGCTATTCAAATTATTATTGTCAGTAGTGTAGGCTACAGTATGTGGAGAGTAAGATTTCAGGTGATCATATAGGGTGGCTGTACTTGATTACACTGACAACCACAGTTTTTGCAATGATTGTGGGGTGGTATGACTTTTATGGATGTACTGAAGAGCTTGCCAAAGCCAGAACAAAAAAGTTTATGGCTATAAATATCCAAGCCAGACCAGAATAGAGAGCTATATAGGAGGAAAAAATGAAACTAATCTCATACCACGCAAAAAATTGGAAATTTTACATAGATGTATCTAAGAAATTGAAAAAAATTAATCTGTAGGAGAAAATAGGAGGATATCCTTATAGCTTTGGGCTAGGCTAATATTTCTTACACAGGTTATAAGAAGCAAAAGCACTAACCATAAAAGAAAAGATAGGGAAATTAAACTTTTAAAAATTAAGACATGTTCCTGGAACAGTTGCTTATGGGACCTAGGGTGGGCACAAGGACCCTGTCCTCCAAATATTGTTCAACAAAATATATGAAGAGACTAAAAAGACAAGTCACTCTTTGGGAAAAGATATTTTCAAGTTATACTTCTAAAGGACTCATATCCACGAACATCAAAAATTCATAGAAATCATTAAGAGAAAGTCCAATTAAAACTTGATTTAAAAAAGACTCGAGATAATTTCCAAAAAGGGATATAAAGCGGGCCAGTGAATAGACATAAATGTGCTAAATGTTATTAGTCATGCAAACTCACTTTTCAGTGAGATACTGTGGCCTGAGCACCATACTTACTACCTACCAATACTAAATGTTTGCAAAAGGGGGAGCAACTGGAATTGCCTTCATATTGCTAGTGGGACAGTAAGTTGAAAATATTGGAAAAATATTGGCAGTAATTAATACTTTTTCCACATACAAGGTAAACAAGGATATACTTGATGATGCAACAAATCTAAGTATAGTCCAAAGAGAAATGAAACTTCTGTCCAACAAAAGGCATACACAAAAATGTTCATAATTGTTCAATTTATAACAGTCACCTAATGGAAACAATTCTAATATCCATCAGCAATGGAATGGATATTAAATTATTTAGTTTTCATAAATGGAAAACTAAACAGCAACGAAAAAGAGTACATTACAATACATGCCACAACATGGAGGAATCTTGCAGTCATGTTACCTGAAAAAAGTTTGATGTAAGAGAATATATATACACCACAATTTTATTTATATGAAATTCAAAACCAGGCAAAACTATTCTATGGTATTAGAAGTCAGAATAATGGTCACCCATAGAGGAGTAAGTGTAATGACTGGAAAGTGGCAGAAAGGAGCTTTCTAGAATCCTAGAAATGGGCCCTACCTGACTCTTTCCAGTTTCTTCTAGTAATACTCTGGGTCATTTTTGTTTATTCTACAACCAACACTGTGCTTGATCATTCGATTTTTAATTGCAAGGGCACAACTATTGTCTCAACAAATAATTCACACAAGATTAACCTTAATACTAACAGAACTTGAATAAAAGTTTTACTGACAAAAGAGAGCAAATGCATGTAGTCTGTAGGGAACAGGATCAGAATTTTGTGGGGTTTTTTTTCCTACTGTCTTTGAGTAAGGAAGGACCAAGAATTGAGGTTTTATGCTGGTGAAACAGATTTTGCTGGTGAGCATCAAGGACACAATATTGAGGCCCAAGAACCCAGGATTTTGGAAGTCATATCAGAAACCTTAAGGAGGCTTGTTTAAAATCATCTCAGACTCACAAGATCAGAAGAAATCTGTTTAAAGCTGGACAGTCAAGAATGTTTAATAAAATTGTCAAGAATGCTGACAATGTTAAAAACAAACAAACAAAAAAAAAACCGGCCTCACTCTTGACTTGGAGACAGTGTTTTTCCCAGTCTGGTTGGATCTAATCGGACATCTCCAACTTTACTCCACTCTCCAAACTCACCCTAAAACGTGTGAAAGAGCTAATTGAGCACTGTTGGGAGAGACTATTTCTGAAGGTGGATCTCCCTTTCTACATTGTTATTGAATTTTAGTTTTGCGTTTTTTGTACAACTAGTAGCTTCATTATTTGAAAAGATGAACCAAGAAATGTGTATGAAAATGATAAAACTCTCTGAAGAAAACGTAGAAGTAAATCTTCACCATCTTGGATTATGCAATGTTTCTTAGAAATGACACCAAAATCAAGGGAAAAATAGATAAACTGGACTAAACCAAGATTAAAAATGTTTATGCTTCAAAACAAAGACCATGACGGACATGAAGTGTATTTGTGTCAAATTGTGGTGAATGTCAGCTCTTGGCACTGTAGCAGCTAACTGCCTCCCCTTACCCCTCCATCCCCCACCCAGCCACGTGTGGGGAGCTGTGTACATGTTCCTGGAGCAGTTGCTTATAGGACCGAGGGTGGGCAAAAGGACCCTATCTTCCAAATATTGGGGTTCTGTGCTTTGACTGCTGATTGCTGCTTATAATCACAGAGGTGCAAAGAGAAAGGTGAGCATTATTGTTGCACTTGCACCCCTTTTTGTTGCAAGTAACCAACCCTCTTTGAAACAACATTCAGGGAATTCAAATGCCCTTCCACCTACTCATTCATTTTTCTTTTTCCCCTTTGTGGGTCAGACATTAAAAGCTAGGATATTTGAGCCATTATCAAAAAGACAATAGATAACAAATGTTGGCAACACTGTGGAGAAAAGGGAACCCTGATGCACTGCTGGTAGGAATGTAAATTGGTGCAGCCAAGTGTAGAGATTCCTCAAAATTAAAAATAGAACTGTGATATTATCTAGTACTTATGCTTCTGGGTATATATCGAAAGGAAATTAAATCACTATTTCAAAGAGATTTCTGAACTCCCATGTTCACTGAAGCATTAGTCACTATAGCCAAGAAACAGGAGCATGTCTTAGTGTGTGTGTGTTGTGTGATTTTTTTTTTAAAGAGGAAACCTTGCCATTTATAGCAGTAACATGGATGAATCTTGAGGACAATCTGTTAAATTAAAAAAGTCAGACAGAGAAGACAAATACTTCAAGAACTTACTTATATGTGGAATCTACCTTAAAAGGTGAAACTGAAATACATTACAATATGCATCTTGAGGCTATTCTGCTAAGTGAAACAATCCAGCCACACAAGGACAGACACTACATGATTCCACTCACAGGAGGTGCCCAGAGTCTTCACGCTCAGAGACAGAAAACAGGATGGTGTGTTCCAGAGACTGTGAGGAGGGGGAGTGGGGCTCTATTGCTCACAGGGACTAGAGTTTCAGTTTTGCAAAATAAAAAGATTTGGACAGTGGTGATGGTGGCAGAACACTTTGGATGTACTTACCGCCCCTGAACTTCACACTCAAAATGGCTAAGATGGTCCATTTACATGTATTTTTACCACAATAGATTTCTTTAATCCATAATATCTAATCAGTTTGAGACCCAGGATTAGTTGAGGATTTGGATTAGTTGATTAATATGGGCATTTTTTCATAGATCCAATCCCTGATTCACATGTAATGTTTGTAACAATGAAAGTAAGTTTCTTATCTGCCTTCGTAAGGTAAACTTTTCCACTTTGGGAAACAAAAGTAATACCTGAAGCATAAAAACTATGATAAGTATTTATTATGATATCGTTATGAAAGTCAGCTAACAATTCAAAAGTGTTGCCGCCATCAGTTGAAAGCCAGACCTGAGGAAATAAGGGTAACACCTCAATGGAGTGTTGCCATGAAACATCCAGCAACTACCTGTCAGCCTAACCATCTTCCTACTTAAGTCATGCAGGGCGATCTTTTCTATGCTCCTTTCTCATGCACACACACATGAGCGCGCACTCACATACACGCACATGCACAGGCACAACCTTTACCCACTTGGTCTACTCTTCATTTTCTTCCTAGAGTGTGTATGACAGTATATACTGTAGAGCCTCAGGAATACACAGTGTGTGTGATGAATGTGTAAAAGAACAAAGTTATTCCCATCATCACCCAAATGAGGTCCCCAAGTTCATAAAAAAGGGTGAAGTTCTGGTATATCTGGTGTGTATATATGTGTGTGTGTGTGTGTGTGTGTGTGTGTGTGTGTGTGTGTGTGTGTACCTGTGTATATATGGGGAAAGTATATATATGCATACGTGTGTGTGTATAAATGTATGTATATGGGGAAAGTCTATCCCACTGATATGAGACTTCCTGTTCTAAGCATCTGGAAATATGTAGATAAACATGTTTCGTGTGAAAGAGCCCCTTGCCATTTCCAAGAATGTGTTATGGGATCTTAGTATAGTCTCAGATACACCCTACAACCATAGCATTTCCTCATCTTTCAGTAAGAGTTGTTCGAAGATACATCAGATCATTGGCTATATTGGATGAAACCTTCTTGATACCTCTTTCTATAGCCTAAGTCTTCTTTAAATGAGGATTTCTGAATTTTACATTTCTTTTTATAAATTGATTTTAACAAGTTATACCTGAAAATAGGTGTAACTGAATATTTTGATCCTAATGTGTCTCAGTGTTGGTCTCTGGATTTTCCTTAATTGGAATTTTTTGAGCTTCGTTAAGTCACATGTCTATTTCTACAGATTTGGAGAGTTTTGAGCCATTATTTCTTTAAAGAAGCTCTCTGCCCCTTTCTCTCTTCCTCTAGATCTACCCCCCTGCATAATATGCAAATAGAGCTCCTTTTGATAATATCATATAAGACTCTCTTTTCTTGTTTTTATTCATTTTCCTTTTTGCTCATCTGATTCAATATCAAATAACCTCTCTTCAGGTTTGCTGACTTTTCCTCTATTGATCAAGTTTGCAGTTCAATTCCCTGGTGAGTTTTTCAGTTCAATTCTATTTCTCAGCTACAGAATTGCTACCTTTTTGTTGATCTCTTTTATTCATGCATTATTTTCCTCATGTCTTTCAGTTGTCTGAGTTCTCCTCTGGCTCACTGCATCATGATTATAATTTTTAACTTTTTTTTTGTCAGGCAGCTCAGAGATCTGGATTCTTTAGGATCATGTTCTAGATTTTATTTTGTTTCTTTATAGGACCATGTTTCCCTGTTTCTTTGTATGCCTTGTGACTTCTTAGTGTTGCTTTAAACTTCAGATTTAACAACCACTTCTCCCAGACTATGGACTAGTTTTCATGTAGATCTTGACTGATCTGCCCGCAGAGAGGCTTGAGGATGTCTGAAGTCATTTGAGGATGTGTATTCTTTGGATTGTGCTATGCTCTTAGTTGTCTCAAGTTCCCCCAGGAGCGTGTCTATTCTTTTCCTCAGAAACCATCGAGCACTTGCTATCCTGGCATCTGCCTGCAGTTCTAACCTGCTACAACGACCATATCTGTTTCAGCAGTTTCCAAATAAAGCTTCCAGTTAGGTGAAACAGATTCCAGGCTGTCAGGCAGCTCCTGGTCTGGCCAGAATATTGGATGCACAATCTGTCTCAACAACTAGAGCACAGATCCTCTTTCCTCTTATCTATTTAGAAATATCACTTCTGAAATTTCTCCTCCACCCCTCTCTCCTGCACTGATTTTCCCTCTCTGTCAAGTAATTCTTATCAGCACATAATTCTTATGTTTGGAAAAAAAAAATTCTTGACCACCCTCATCCTTCAAACAATGGACTATTTCATTGTTTCACTTTTCAGTGAAACTTTCCAGTGCATTCACTGCCCCCAACCCCTCCTCTCATGCTCTCTGGGAAGACTTTCCACCTCACTGTTCATGAAAGTGACTCTGTTCTTTACTCAATGTACAACGATTAAGCATCAAGTGGATACTGAGCTGTGCTGGGGCAAGAAATTTCCCGTGCTCACCTGATTGCCATAAATGTACAGAAAATGACTTTGTGGATGGAACACCATGCCAGTAGGAGAAGTGAAGGATGGAGGAAATGAGAAGGACAGAAATTTTTTAAAAAATTGTTTTGTTGGGAACTGTGGCCTATTTTCTGGAAGAAGAGCTTTACACCAGCAGTGGCGGGAAGACGCCACCTTTGTTACTTTTTTGGGACTTAAAGGACTGGACATTGTTTTAAGGTTTTTTTTTTTTTTTTGCTATCAAGTTAACTTGTATGACTTTATTTAAATAATTTTGGTATTGCGATCAACATGGCGGTGAAGGGATGCTAGTATCAACTCTCCCGAAAGAAAATCTGCCTATAAAGAGACATCAGCCAAACCCAGAGAAGATCCAGAAATGCTACATAAATCTAACACCCTCACGGGTGAGTAGAACTTGGAAAGAAGCTAAAAAGACTGATTAAGGAGAAGAAAGAACCACCAGATCCCCTCTCCCCTCCACTCAACACAAAACCGGACCAGGAGACCAAGATGAGAGGCACCTGAGGAAACCTGGAAAAAAAAAAAAAAA
>PVIJ01014407.1:0-40917 GCA_004024925.1 Scalopus aquaticus | reverse complement strand
CAAAAAATGGGCAGAAGAGCTCAAAAGGCACTTCTCCAAAGAAGAAAAGCAAATGGCCAACAGACACATGAAAAAATGCTCAACATCACTTATAATCAAGGAAATGCAAATCAAAACCACTATGAGATACCACCTCACACCTGTGAGGATGGCACACATTAAAAATACAGGCAACAACAAATGCTGGAAAGGATGTGGAAAAAAAGGAATTCTTCTACACTGCTGGTGGGAATGCGAACTGGTCCAACCACTATGGAAAGCTGTATGGCGATTCATCAAACTGCTCAACATGGAGCTTCCATACGTCCCAGCAATACCACTTTTGGGAATTTACCCAAAGGACACAAAAACACTAATCCGAAAGGATACATGTACCCGTATGTTCATTGCGGCACTGTTCACAATAGCAAAGGATAAACATGCGGGTGCATGTATCCTTTCGGATCAGTGTTGGTGTCAAGCCAGGTCATGGTCAAATCCCCATCTTTCCACATCCAATTGCATGGTTCTAGGTGTTTTTAATGAGCCATTATTTTTTTTATTATTGTATGTTTTGTTAATTATTGAGGTAACATTGGTTTATAACACTTTATATTATTTAGGGGTACAGGTTTACATCTCTTCAGATATGTTACCACACCACATAGTATACCACCAAAGCTCCCATAGTCCTCCACCACAGTCCTAAGACTTTCTGAAGCTCTGTTTCCTTATCTGTAAAGTGGGTATTATAATTCTTAACACCTATGATTCCACTGCAAAGAGGCGAGAAGTGTATCAATGTAAAAACCTATTCTGCTAAGCACAAATCTCGTTTAATTCATTGTTTCCCTTATATTTTTCTGTTCTGCCTGCTTTATTCCACTCCTTCACATTTCCCACTGAAGACCACCAAGGACCCAAGATCAAGTTCTTTATCAGGAAACTATGTAAGAGTTAGCTTTCCCCTCAGTGGTCTTAAGCATTTAGCATTTTCTTTTCTGGCAAAGCAGTAGTTATTCTAACAATCAATGAGACAATAATATAAACAGCAATCAGAATTACCAATGGGGCTAAGCACTTCATAAGAATATCTCACTCAATCCTCCATTCTTTGAACGAGTTACAAATACTATGAGGAAAATGGGCACAGAAAGATTAAATGCCTTGTGAGTCTGTACCACTAAATCATATACAGTGTTGTAGCCAATATTACTTCAATAGAAATGATACAATTTTAAAAAGTTAAAGATACATATTGAATGAAAGGATGGAAAGATAAACGAACAGATGGAAGGGAGGGAGAAAGGAAGGGAGAGGGGAGGGGGGAATGGGGAAGTGGGGAGAGGGTAACGGGAGACAGTGATAGGCATTCCCTGAGAACTAAGTAATATTCAGCTTTCTACGTAAAATATCATGTTCCAGCATTCCTTTTCCCTTAATCTTTTATGTTTTTGAGTTCTTTCTCTGTTTTTGTTTCAGAAATGAACTGAATATTCAACATCCTCTCTCCTTATAGTAAACTTACAAGCTGTCACCGATGCAACTTCAGCTGTTACTCTCAAGTGGTTTATTCAGTTTCCTGTATTTAGATCTGTTTGCTTCAAATCATACAAATAACTATCTTTTTGTAGTTCAACTTTTATATCCTGCCTGGGAATAGCAGAGAAGCTGCAGATAATCAATTTGTTATTAATATAATTGATAAGGTTATCACCTGAGGGTCATTTGGAAGCCACAAAATATGGTAGATGATTTTATCTTTCTTTTTCTCTTGTTTCATCTTGTTCTGTAAGGTGTTATTGCATCCTATGTGGTATTATTGTGTGTGTTTTACAGACAAGGGCAACAGCTGGCAGATAGCAGGATCAGAACGCAAGTCCAAGCCTCTGTTTTTCCATTTATGTGGAGAAACTTCTCACTCTCCCCTAAGTTCCAACTTTCTGATCAGTGAAATGGGGTATCATTAATTTCTTTTTGGATCTCAATAGTGTTCTTTTAAAATAATGCAATGTTGCTTTTTATCTGTTCCTATTCTCCAAAATTCTCCTTTTCTTTTTTATTAAAATGGGGAAAGAGCCACCTCTGGTTCCAGTATTCTCTCTGGACCAGTGAAACCTAAGACCTTTGCCTCATCCACTTTTACTCATGTCACTTTTATCTTTGTATGATGGTTTATACCACCTGTAAAACAAGGTAGCAAAAACTATCTCCGTTACGATAAATGACATGTTATGACAACAAGTATGAACAGTTTGAATTTATTCCATGGGCAATCCATTTATTTTAGCAAATACCTGTGATGAATGTTTATTACAAGGTTTCAGTACTGATAGTACCTTTCTCCTGGGCAGGGAAAGCCAGGATAAAAGATATGACCATCACATTGGACTATTAGCAGGTATACTATACATGATTCTACATCACTGTTGAATTTGAGTGGGGGAAGAGCATATTCAAGAGAATTTGGCAACATATCCCTTCTCATCAGCTTCGGGCAAATGTGATACTTTATTCTCTGCCATCCTCCTGTCTCAGATAAATCACAGGTGTCTGGGAAGCTGTTCAAGAAAGCAAGCATGATCCCACCTTTGGAATGTGAGCTGGGTTCTTGGGGAGAAGATGCTGAGATGGAATTAGAAGTCCAAAGGTTTATTATGCAAGAGAAGACTTGATCAGAGAAAGCTTCCATCCACAGGGTAGATTTGAAAAAGTCTTGGTCAACCCAAAGGAGGGTATTTAGAGCACACGTGTCCCATCAGGGAATCCTGTGTTGGACAGGGGACCAGGTCCTAGTTCTCAACTATCTTCAGCCTTTGAATGGAGCTGCCAAGGAAGTGCTTGACTTCACCTTGAAAAGAGAAGCAGATTCTGAAGGTAATATCTGAAAACTATTCACTGTAATTTTTGCAACTAAATGGCGATTTCTCTGTTCAGAGGAAACTCAAGTAGTATAGTCTGTGGCTGCCACAGTAGCCCAGCTGAGGTCTTCTAATCCTGTTCCCACATGTTACATTTTAGCTCTAAAGTCTCCTCAAGAAGTCTCCAGAATCCTGCAGCCTCTTCAACTGCTTTTTATACTCTATTGGAGATTTAAAATGTTGTTGCCTTAGGGAAAACAAATGCATTCTTGCTGTTTTATGATCTACTTAGAGATAATGTATTACCTCTTCACAAAGGATATAGAAACTTTGCAATTGTGTACATCTCTAATTCCAGTTCTTTATGTTAGAGTGGTTATATATATATATATATATATATAAGTGATATAAATCCATAAGGTAATGTTAGATTTTGCTTTAAGTAGATTTATAATTTACAAAGAAATCATGTGGACAAATAAAAAAGAATAAAAGTCTTTTGAAATTGAATAAATTTTTACTATTTGAAATTTTCTACAGTGTAATCTGAGGATCTGAGTTTCCATCTGGTATAATTCCTTTTTAGTCTGTTGAATTATTTTAAGTACATTTGCTGGTAAAGAATTCTTCTTAGTTTTCTTTAGTATATATTTATTCTTGAAGGCTATTTTCCCCTTGAATTTTCTAATTTAGAATTTAGGAAATTCTGGCTTATTAAATCTGTCATGATTTTCCTATTTTTTTTTTTCAGCAACTCAAAAATGTTGCTCCATTCTCTTCTATTCTCTGTGGTTTCTGACAGGAAATCAGATACTACTGGGTTTCTTTTACCCTGTAACTAATGTATCATTTTCCTTGTTGCTTTCAAGATTTGCTTTTCATCTTTGGTTTTTAATAGTTTGACTGACCAGACAGCATGGACTTCTTCATGTTTATTCTGCTTTTAGTTCATTAACTATTTTGTAGGTACAAATTATTTTAATTAAATACAAGGAACTTTTGGCCATTATTTAAAAATTCCTTTTGTTATGTTGTTTTTTTTTTTCCTCCCACCTTCTGGGATTCCAGTCGCATGCATGTCTAACCACTTATTATTTAACAATCCCTCAAGACTGTCCATTTTATTTTATATAATTTTTTCTTTAGAGAATTTCTGCTTATCTACCTTCAAGTTAGCATTTCCTCAGATTATTTTGTCTTTAGTTATATTGCTCTGAGTCTGATTATCCATATGTGGTTTAGGGATCAACCAGAGATGTGGGTAGAAAGAATTTGGGGGGTCCTTTCCTTTCCCTGCTAATATTGCCTCATTTCCCTGAGTAGCTCTAGTTCCCCCAGTCAGAAAAAAATACATTTCCCCTGCAATAACTTTTAGAGTAAACTTTAAAATCCTTAGGTGAATAAGACCCCACACAGTAGAGCTCTTGCCTATTTGTGTAGAAAGAGGGACTCTATCCCTCTGTCTTTGTAAGTTCCAGACACACGGACTCCTTTCTTCTCTTTCAGTGACATTAATTTTCATTATCTTTGCATGAGAGGTATTTTTTTTGGACAAGACACTCTTCTATTGTTCTTTGCTGAGTAATTTCAATTCCTTCTTGAAATCTCAGTTAAATACCAGTTTCTTCAGGGAAAGTCTTTTACCTTTGAGATAACGGTGGGCACCTTGTGCTGGACTTGCATTGTGGATTATGTTTGATCATCATCAGTGTGTTATCCTCAGCATTTTCCATTTGAAACATCACCTTCCAATAGTAAACTATTTGGATTTTATGTTTAGGTTTTGAGTCAAAGTTATTTCTAAATAGATTCTAGGCCATTTACAGTTTTTGTAGATTAAGGCTATTTTTCATGGGCTTCAGTTTTACTGAAACATTGAGGAAAACAAATATTTTTGTAATTAGGCACACTAAAGGTCACAATAAATACACTGGTGATCAGTGTTGTGGTCTTGGAAATTTAAACCCCGTTATCGTGTATTCACTCTTGGTAACTTGCAAATATGATCATCATTTAAATTTTGACAATTCTGTTTGCTTTCATATGATTCAGGCACATGGCCAAATTGTCTTTATTTTGTATTTTTAAAAATAAGTTAAAGCATCTTGTTCAGAAAACTAGTTTTAAAAAAATCTTAAGAGTTTCAAATTTGGAGCTGTAGATATATTTTTAAAATTAAGCCTTAAGGTGTATGATTTATTGAAATTTGTAATATGCAACAGTCACCTGTATCTATTCAATAGTTCCAAAAGCTGCTTATCACCAGAAAATTAAAACTCATACTCATTAACTATCATTTCTTCCCCTCTTCCACCACACTTGTTGGCTTTATGTCCCTATGGATATAGCTATTAGTGATATTTCATATGAATAGAATCAGTCAACAATATGCGACATATTGTGGTTGGCTTCTTTCTCATTGTGATATCAGTGGTGCATTCCTTTAATGGATGAACAATATTGCATCATTACACACACACACACACACACACACACACACATAATATATATATTACACAATTTGCTTATCCATTCATTTGTTCCCAACTTTTGGCTATTCTGAATAATACTATTATGAACATTTGTATACAAGCTTTTCTTTGAATACCTATTTTAAATTATTTTGGTTATGTACCTAGGAGTGAAAACTCTACTCATGGTGGTAACTCTACATTTAATGCTTTAAAGAGTCATCAAATTGTTTTTCACAATGAATGTACCATTTTATATTCCCACTAGCAATGTATGATGGTTCCAGTGACTCAATGAAAGTTCACAGTTAGTAGTGAAGGACCTAATGTAGTATGTGTGTGTATGTATGTATATATACATATATTGATTCTCAACAATGGATACCTGAAACTTGTATTTGTATAATGGTATAATGCAATGTTACTTCAACAAAAAGAAAATAAATCCTAAATTAAAAAAAATAACTTATTACTTTCCATTTAATTTTTTTGAATTTAGAGCCTAGTGGTGTGAAGTGAGATTTTATTATGGTTTTATTTGCATCCTTAGTGACTGATGATGTTGAACAACATCTCATGTGCTTGTTGACCTTTTTAAAAAATCTTTTTTGGAAAAATATTTAATAACATTGCTAATTTTTAAAAATATGAACAATGTTCATCTTTTCATTGTTGAGTTATAACATTTCTTTTTATTCTCTGGATACTACACTTGTACCATAAAAACAAATTATACACACACACACAGACACACCACACACTTGTTCCTTTTCTGTATAGTCTTTTTTAACTTTCTTGATAGTTCCCTTTGATGTACAAAAGTTGTCATTTTTAAAAGATTTACTTATTTATGCATAAAATAACTGGGGTGAGGTGTGGGGGGAGGGTGAGAGGATTTTCTAGAGACAGAGTGGGGAGCAGAACAGGCAGATCCACTGAAATGCACTGCTGAGGGGAGCAGCGGGAGAGACAGGAGAGCTCTGCTGCACCATGTGGGTCAGCTCCCTGGCCAGGGACCATACCCATGCTTCAGTAGCTGGCAATAGCCTGAAAATATTGTGCCTTCAACCCTTGCACCACTAGGGAGGCCAAAAGTTGTTAATTTTGATGCAGTCCAATTTATCTGTTTTTCTTTTCTTGCTTGTGCTTTTGGTGTCATATCTAAGTATTCATTATCAAAATCAAGTTCAATAGGATTTCTCCTATGTTTTTTCTAATACTTTCATAGTTTTAGTTCATACATTTTAGTTTTTGGCCCATGATAATTAATATTTGCTTATGGAGTGTGGTATCATTCTTTTAGATATTCAGTTGCTGAAGTACCTTTTGTTAAAGGCAATACTTTTCCCCACCCACAAACCTGTTGGTAATCAATTGACCACATATATGAAGGTTCAATGCAGTCTTTGTCACCAATGTTTTTATACCTAGAAACATTACTTTGTCCTTGAATAATGGAAACAATATATATTTATTTTAATTTATTTGCATATTTCATTTTGGAAGTCATTCCAATCTCTGCATTTTACTTCCTAAAGTAAATACAGACTTTCTGCTCTATAATATGACACTGTTCTTTTGTTACACCATTCATTGCTTTCATAATAACATTTTGCTTTCCCCACAGAAATCAAAGTTATTGATGGCTTGGTCTGCACTTGCTATCTTGGTTCCTAAATTTCACTAAATGTCAAAAGAAGTACTTATAACATCAACTATGAATCTTAGTCTATAAAAACAGTTAAGATGGACTTTAGGAAATACCATTAAAACCAAACATTTAAAACCTATTGAATATTTAGTATTTAAACCTTATGCTACATTGGTATATTTAGATTACACTTTATATACTACATTGTTTCTACTCAACTCTTTTATGATATGATAAAATGGAGTGTTTCTACTTAAAGTCTATACTAAGCACAAATAAGCGCCAATTTAATTTTTACATTATGAAATGTGACCTGTGAATGCTCTTAATACTAACACTAGTGAAGAAGTATTCCTAAATACATAAAAATTTATAATGTAAAGTACTGGAAAAAATTCATAGAGGTGAATGGAATCTGTAAGTATTTCTAAATGTATGATTTTTGCCTTTATTTCAATTTTTGTTAATATGATTGGCCAGATATCTGATCAGACCCTTCTGCTCTATGCATGTATGTGTGTGAACATACACAAACTCAAACACACACAGACATGAATATATCTGTATCTATCTATCTATCTATCTATCTATCTATCTATCTATCTATCTATAAACATAGACTAGTGAAGACATTTAACAAAAGCAACAAAAATTCATCAGGCAATTTTCAATACATCTTCAATCTTCTCAATCTTGGGAAAAAATGGACTGCCACATGCAAAAGAATGAAACTAGATGACTACCTCACATCATATACAAAAACCACCTCAAAATGGACAAAAGACTTGGATGTAAGAGCTGAAACCATAAAATACATAGAATAAAACATAGGCAAAACATACTATGAAATAAACTTCAGAAATATAATTCTGTATTTTGAATTCTCAGAAAAGAAAAGAATTAAGCAATTGGGATAGCATTAAACTAAAAATCTTCTGCACATGTAAAAAGATAGTAACCAAAATGAGGAGATGCCCAATGGAACGGGAAAGAATATTTGCACACTATACATCTAATGTGAGACTTACACTGAAGATCTACAAAGAGCTTATACAAACTTAAAAAAAAAAAAAAACCCCAAACAACTTAATTAAAATAAACAACCCAATCAAAACATGGACTGAAGTACACTTTGGAAAAGTGCCTATTTCACGGCCAAAAGGCACTTGACAAAATGTAAATCATGGGGGCCTCCTTGGTGGCATGATGGGTTAAGTCGCAGCACTATGAAGCTATCCAGAGCCACTGCAGCATAACACGATGTCAATACCCAGCCAGGGAGCTTCCCACATAGCACAGCAGACCTCTCCTGTCTCGCCTGCTGCTCTCCTCAACAGTGTATTTCAGTCAATCTGCCTGTTCTGCTCCCCACTCTGTCTCTGGTGAATCATCTCATCCCCCCCCACACCTCTGGCCTACAACCAGCTTGTATGCATAAATAAATAAATCTTAAAAAAAATCCATCATCACATCACCAGGGAATGCAAATCAAAACCACAATGGGACACCACATCAGTTCAGTGACGATGGACCACATTAAAAAGACCAGTAACAAGTGCTGGCGAGGGTGTGGAGTAATAGGAACTCTTATACACAGTTGATGGGAATGGAAACTGGTCTAGTCCCTAAGGAAAACAGTGTGTAGGTGTTTCAAAAGACTGAAAATGGATCTGCCATACAACTCAATAATTCCACTCCTATGTATCAACCCAAAGAATACAAAAACACTAATTAGAAAGGAAACCTGCACTCCTATGTTTATTACAGTACTCTTTACAATAGCTAAGATATGGAAACAACGTGAGTGCCTAAAAACAGATAAATCAATGAAATACATGGTAGTATTCCACTGCATATGCAATCAAAAAAGATAAACTCACATCATTTGTGGAAACATGGGTGGAGCTGGAAGGGATTATGCTAAGTGAAATAAACCAGAAGGGGAAAGATAAATACTGGATGGTGTCACTTATTTGTGGCGTATAGAGAAGCCAAATAAAGGGTGAAAGACAAACTTTAAAACCAACACTTGAAGACTGACCACAGATCTGAGGCATCTAAAAGAGGAAGGGGGAGGAGGGGAGAGAAGGTGGCAGAGCACAATGGACTATGGTGGAGGACTATAGATTCTTTAGTGGTGGAAGAGCTATGGTGACCATACCTTAGGGGAGAAATCTTATACTGTCAAAATATAAACAAAGATGTAAAACAATGGTACTTCATTAAAAAAAAATATCAGGCAAATCTCAAAGTTGATAAACTGCAGCCTGTGAGACAAATCTGGGCTGCTAGTTGTTTGTACATGGCCCCTAAACTAAGGGTGGTTCTTATAGTCTTGAATGTTGGGAGGAAAAGCATTCTGTGATAATTAAGTGAAACTCAATTTTCAATAGTCATGAATGAAGTTCCATTGAAATTCAGCCTGCTCATTCAAGTACCTATCATTAATTCTTGTTTGTGCTCCAGTGGTAGTTAAGTGATTGTGATAGAGATATTAGCTAGAATTTGCCATCAGCACCTAAACTATTTCTTCTTTACCAAAACTGTTTGCTGACCTCTGCTTTAAGTTAAAGCTAGAACCCAAAGCAGTGGGTGGAAAACTGATACTACTTTTGACCTAAGAATATGCTGAAGTGGATGAATTTGAGCTTCAGTTTTCCAGGGTCTGGCTGGCAACACTGAAATGGAGGGTCTGCAAAATTTTCACTGTAAAAAATTTGTCAGACCAAAGGGCAATCCTATAAGTTCGGATCCAGAAAAAAATAGTGCCTCCACTGCTTACCGCCCACACTGAAGGGCAACTTGGCACTAAGCAGAGAACAGGAATCTCCCAACTGTGTAACAATACGCCCTCCTCCAAGGGGCTTTGAAGCATGAATAGGTATCATTTAGGTAGTTCAAAATTCTCTGGTTGCAATTTATTTTAAATTTGTCCCTGAATATTTCTAGGTACCTGGATCAAGCAAGTTAACGTATGTACTTTTATTATTATCTCATTCTTGGCTTATCTTGGTTTATGTTAATGGGTAGATACAAAATAGAATTTAGAAAACTGACTTGTTCTTTTAATTCTCTATTTTATTAATTTCTTTTCTGATAATTAAGTTTTCATTGCTTCTTATTTTGAGTTGAATTTGTTCTTTTTCCTTCATAAGGTAGGAATTTCAATCATTGATTTTTAGCCTTTTTTTTCTAATACAAGTACTGAAATTATAAACTGTTACATGAGATACAATTTCCTTTTACTGCTTTAGACGCATTTCATAATTTTAAAGAAGACATTTTGCCTTGAATTAATTTCTGGTTTAAAAAATATTAAAAATAGAATACAGAAAGTCATGTAAACCCTTACCCAGGGTCCCTAATGTTGACATCTTATGTCACAGGACAACTTCAAAAACTGTCAATTTATATTGCACACTTGACTAGACAATGGACTTTATCTGAATTTCATCAGTTTTCCAAAATATTTTTGTTGTTATTTCCCTTTATTCTCCTTCAATCTGTCAGTTTCCAAATTTTCTTGGCCTTTCATGACATTTTTGAAGAATGCTGGTCAATTAATGCAGATAATGCCTGCTCATTTGAGTTTGTTTGCTATTTTCTCATAAATAGAATAAGGTTAGATTATTTTTTTTGCAAGAGTGCTGCAAAAATGTACTTTCAGTGAAACATATCAAAGGATTCATTTCACTAAGTTTTATTTTTATTTTAACCTTGATCACTTCATCTGATATGCTGTACATCCATCATCTTTATATGGAAATATTTTCTAATACTCTTTGCAATTTCTTCTTTAATCTATAGATCATTTAGAAGTGTGCTTTGTCTTATTTATAAATATTTGGAATTTCTGAACATCTCTGTAAGACTTCAAATTATATGAAATCAATTGAGACTTATTTTTAGCCTGACATATGAGTTTGGAAAGAATGTGCATCCTATAATTTGGGTGAAGTCTCTAAATGTCAACTAGCTCAATGAGTTAAAATCATCAACATTCTTTCTTCCTTTAATGTTTTTTTCTCCATACATTTTAAAGCTTTGTGATTAAGACTCTACGCAATTATGCTTTCATTTTCTTATGAATTGACTATTTATTATTACAAATTGTTCCTTTTTCATTTGTAATAACAGTTTTTATCTTTTTCTTATGTTAATATAGCCCTCCACCTTTCTATGCCTACAGCTTACTTGGCATTTCTTTTTCTTTCCTTTTAGTTTTGACCTATAGTGTCATAATAATTAAAACAGGTTTCTTGTAGACAGCATATAATTGGGTCTTTTATTCAATGCAACCTAACAGTCATTGTCATTTAATTGTAGTGTTTAGTCCAGTAAAATTTAGCATTGATATGATTAGACTTAACTATCATTTTGCAATTTGTTTCCCATTTTCCTGCTAGTTATATGTTCTTTCACCTTTTCTTATTTTCTTAGAGTTAATAAGTATTTTTATTGTTTCATTCTAATGCCTCTGTTGACTTTTAGCTAAACCTTAGCATTATTTTAGTGGCTACTGAAGAATAACAATATACATTCTTACCATAGTGTTCTTAAAATTAATTTGCATCACATATGGTAAAAAAGAATGCTCCAATAGAGTATTTTCAATTACTTTATGACTTTTGTGCTATTGTTATTTTATATACTATATCAGCATATACTGAATCACATTATACATGTTAAAATTTTCTTTAAAAAGTCATATATCCTTAAAAAATTAAGAAAGGAAAAAAAATCACGTTTTTATTAATTCCTGTATTTATTCTTTATCTTTGTAGGTAAAGTTTCTACACAGCATTTCCTTAGAGTCATTCTAACCTTGACAGCTTTATTATTTCACATAGTACAGGTCAGATGGTTATGAATTTATTCAAGTTTTTGTTTACTGATCCTTTTATCTGCCAACATGCCATCAAATCTAGTCAGCAAATTTGTCATTTCAGTATTATACTTTATAGCTCTAAAATTTTCCATTTGGTTACTGTAGCTTCCATTTCTAACTGGGTTTTCATGTCATTTCTCTCATGACAAGCATCTTTTCCTTTAAGTCTTTGAATGTGTTTGAGATAGACTCAGAGACTCCAGACTCTATCTTCCTATGCTGGGCAGGTGTTGAAACTGCTCATCTTCTTTAGTCTTCCATCTGTTCCTTTACATGAAGAACTTTGCAACATCCTGCCTTATGAAAAATCAAGGGATCACCAAAGGATTTGAGTAGAGCTTATTTGTAGATATGGAGAATTTTTTTGGCCCCCTCCTTTCCAAAACTTCCACCCTATTTTCCAAGCTTCCTGACTATACTGAATTTCATTGACTAACTCCTTAAGCTAGTAATACTAAGCCTAGCTATGACTTTTCATATTTGCAGTGTTCAATTACACAAAGTAATAAACCTGTCACATACTTATTTTTCCTTTACATAAAATTTGATTTTTGATTCATCTGTTGCAACTGAAGAAGGCCTGACTAATATAGAAGCTTTTGCTAATTAGCAGACCCTTAGGCAAAAATAGCAGTTTTTCTGTGGAGAGTAATAGATTCCAAGCCTGTAGTCCATGTTAAATTCAAATTAGGTAAAAACATCTATAACTTCACATGGGTATAGTCAAAACTGTAATTAATTCATTTTTCTAATTTCTTTATATTTTGCTAGGCTGTGAGATTCTTGTTGGCAAAGACAACATCTTATTTGCCATGTATTCCCCATGTTCAACAAATATTTATTGAGTGAATGAATTTTGACATTTGAATTTGGCAACTGAACTTGCAAGTTACTATGTAATCAAGCAGTTATTAAGTCAGGGATTTATCGATCAACCCATTCTCTATACTGAAATCATAATTATCTATTGAAGAATTAAAGTAAGTAATTTCACACACTAAACCATCTAATGATTTCCCAATGCACTTAAGATAAAATGTAATCTCATTTCCAAGATCTAGAGAGTATACCATATTCTGGCCCTTTCCTCTCTCTCTAATGTTATTTCTTATCACTCTTCCAATTTTCCATTATGCTTTAGCTGGCTAGTTTCTATATGCTTTAAGAATTTATTCTCTCCAAGCTTATTTCTACCTTTTTACTCTGCCTAGAACATTCTCTCATAACTTTTCACACAGCTGTTTACTCATCATTCAGATCTCAAAAGCTCACCTTTTCAGAGAACTTTTTCTGATCTCCCCATCTCATATAGTATTTATCTGTGAGCATGCTTCTTACACACACACACACACACACACACACACACACACACACACTCTTTCAGTGCATTATGTCATTATTATTATTTATAGTGTTACTACTTTATGAAATCATCTCAGTTTTCTTTATGGTCTAGCTCATATCAGAAAAAAACATAATTTTCATTTGAGGAAGGAACTTACCTGCCTTGATCAAGTATGTACAGTACCTGTAACAGTGCTTGCTGGCTACATAGAAAGAGTTTAATAAATATTTGATGAATAAATGAATTTAATCATAACAATCAAACCAAGGGTGGTTGAAAATAATCTGATTTTAAAATGGTCATTTCTCTAGAAAAAGAAGTTAAGCTAGTTATTTGTAATCATGAGGCAAACTTGTTTATCTGCTTCAGCATGGCTAGGAATGAGGTTATAAGCCACAGAAACACAGTCACCATGTGAGAAAGATAGCAAAGGGCCAGCCTAAGTTGTTTTATTGCTCTTTTGCTCTTTTTGAAGTAGAATTTGTACATAAAAATGATAACCACTAAAGTTAATGTTAGCACATAGTCTGGCCATATTGATTTTTCTCTACAATTGATCTCATTCATTTCAAGCATTTACTATTTACTAGATATCCATTTAGGGGAAGAAACTGACCTCTATATTTATTATGATCATTTTTATTGTTCATTTTTCATACTGTTGTTCCAAACAAACCCACATGAATGCATTCAGTAGTTTTTACAGTAGGATTTGCCATTTTTCCTCCAGGAAGATCTCTGCTCAGCACATTAATCTATAAGCAGGATAGCCAGTGTAGCACTGTTTGGGCCTCTATGCTAATGATCATACAATAGTGTATGGAGATAGCAATGCTGCCAAGGATTTATGACTGTTACACAGGACTAGAGACGAGCATAGCTCATGAATCCTTTCTTCTTCCCACTTCCTAGATGTTTACTTTTGGAGAGTTATCCTTCCTGTGATTTCACAAGCCATCAAGGTGACGTATGACTGAGTTTGGACAACTGTCATAGGAAGAACAACATGCTTTCTCCACTTGTTCTGGCTCCCAGGTAAGGAATGTCCCATCTCTATGTTTTCATATCTTGTGGCTATCACAGCTACCTTTGTCTGCTCCACTGCTTGCTTCCTGTGAGCAATACCATGTGCTGTCACTACCACCATCATCACTCTTACTGCCAAATAATACCACTACACACCACAGCTCTCAGAGTGACAATGCCACACTATTTCAGGCAGAGGCAGAAGGATGGATTCTCCCTTTTATGTAGCCTCCATCACATGGCCTCCACCAAAGAGGCTGGTATCTTCCAACTTTTTCTGGTGAGAAGTTGTTTCTGTTTCACTCAAGGTTTGTGATCTAACCTCTTCCAGATTTTCACATAGATTCACAAGTAGCAATTATGAAATAATGCATTCCTTTTCTGATACCCAGGTTTTCGTAAAGAACCATGCATGTCTGTTGGACTCTGTACCATCCACTAACATTTATAGAGCACTGTCCATGTGCCTAGCACTCTACTAAGTGCTTTATGCCACTAAATCTCAGCTAACTCCTATAAAGCAGACATTGCCATTATTTCTAGGAGGGCATGGAATTTTGTCTGCTCTGCTCCCTACTACGTTTCCAACACTTAGAACAGAGTCTGCAATAAAATGTTCAACAATATTTGGCAGATGAATGAATCTTCTTACCCTTCATAAGATAATTAAGGCTCAGTAAGGTTAAATAACTTGCTAGAGTCTTTGGCAACCCAGGATTTGAATTGAGGACTATCTGACACCCAAATCTTTACCCAGATTTTCCTGTGGATTCCTTCAACTCAGGCAGCGACTTCTGTCATACCCAACTCACCAGACATACCTATGAATAAGTTTCAGCCAGGAGTGTAAGACAGACCCCAACAAGGAGGAAAACAATATTATTATCATTATCATTATTATAGTACAATGCATTCTAAGATCATGGACTCTTCAAGTGTGCATCGAGAATCATCATGAGTATATACTATATTAAATTCACCACTAAAATTCCAAATCTCTCCTTCACGAAGCCATTGTCCTCCTTGTCCTGATTTTCTCACTGCCTTCCCATTTCCTTTTGGTAACTGCTACTTGGTCTTATAGTCTAACAGTTTATTTTTGTTTTATTTAATTGTTCTGTTTGTTTGCTTTATCTCTATACAAGTAGTTGATATGGAGTTGAATTTTTTTTTTTAAATAAATTCCTAGAACTTAATAAAACAGGTTCAGCAATTCCTGATTAATCTGTCCCTTCTTTCAGTGTAAGTTTCTGTGCTATCAACCTGGGCTTAGAAAAAAAAAGAGCAAAACAATAAAATCCAAAAACTGTCATTGCTTCCCTCATCCCACCTAGAAGGAGGCTATTCTCCTTCCCCTCTACCTAAATCATCCTCAATGGGAACTCTAAAATAATCTTTCCAGTGCTATCTTGACTACGTGGGTGAGAAGTTAGCTCTCTCTTCTAATTGAGCTTAGTCACTGTTTGTCCAAGGTTATTGTGACGCTGCTGCATAAACGGTAGCTATTTATATTGAGTAGAGCAAATTGAGTAGCTGAAGTTGAGTAGATTTATTGTATCACTTGTTTGCTAATTGCATGCTACCTTGAATTTTAATTGGGCACATGTATTTTCTCTTCAGCTGGATCTTGTGAACCTTGAGGATCTGTATCCTATTTTGCTTCTTTTTGCATACAGAAAGGAGCCTATTGGTAGACCCACATTGTTTTTGCCAGTGACTAGTTGATTGGCAGATCTGGTGATTACAGCTGGGCAAGGTCTTAGCAAATGGCGCTAGGTCTTTGGCATCAGCATGCTTAAGCACCATTGTGTTGATTCTCAAGGTCTACATAACTCAGAGTCACAGTACCGTCAGAGAGTTTACATTTAGATGACTTTATTTATTTGACATTTTGATTTCTGGTGAGGACATTAGTTGTTTCCAGTTGTTAACAGGCTAAGCAGTTCATGAGTGACTGTGGATAAGCTTTTTGAAGTAGAGAAAACATGTAGGCAGAGATTTCATCCAAGAGAATCTTGATACTGTTTTCTTCCCTGTGTAAGGATTTGTTTTTATTTAACTGATCTCAACTCAAGTATCAGAAGAGCCTAGAATATGTCCATATAGCCTTGCTGGAAAGAAGTTTCCAGACAGCTAATTTAAGTTCTACCTGAATGGTGATATAAGTCACCACTCCAGATTTTTCTCAAGTCCAACATGACTGTCCCCTGCAGGAAGTGTCATTAACATCAAAAACGAATGTCCAGTGAAAGCTAGGATAAGTTATGGTGCATTCCATGAGCTGATAGTTCTATATCCTTAATTAGACTAAACATAAAGTATTTGCACATTTCTATAGAATTTTCCAAATAATCAATACAGTGCTCAGGGACTGTACTAACATGTAGAAATCTGAAAAGGCACATAATATCTGTTAACCTTTTACATCAATGATCTGTTTCATATAGGGCAATTCTTTTTGAGGTCACACTGGTTTACATCATTGGTTATGTTTTAGAGGTATACAATCTCCCCCTTCAGGTGTTGTTACTACACCAAACCCACCACCAAACAACCCACACACCATCCATATAGTCCACTGTGCTCCCTCCCCTCTTTGTTTTTGCCCCTCCCTACCTCTGGTAGCCTCAGTTCTATATCAGGTTTCTAGGGTTAGTTCTTAGTTTGGCTTTATCTGACCCTTTGTTTGGTTTCTCTGTATAAGTGACAACATCTGGCCCCTCTGACTTACTTTGGCTTACCACCATCTCTGGCTCTATCCATGTTACCACAAGTGGCAAGAATTTATCTCTTTTCACAGTTGAGTAGTATTCCATTGGGTATCTACCACATATTCCCAATCAATTCATCTATATAGGTACAGTTAGGTTGTTTCCATAGCTTGGCTACTTTAACTAACTCAAGCAATTATTTTTCTTTCCATATTTTCAATAAGAGCATGAAGTTCTTTGTTCATGGATTACCTGGGCAATTCCCAATTTTTCTAAATTCCTTTCTGTTTTGAGCCTTGTCAAAACTGAGAAAAATATACAATTATTTATTAATTTATTTTCTTGCATCTGTTAATTTTTGGATAGTATTTGATTTCTCCTCTTTGGTGCAGTTCCTGTAGTTCCACATCACAATAGCACCTGTGATCTATCACCACAGTCTCTTGTGCTCTTACCTCCCCTCCTTAACCCCACTACCTCCTCCAACCCTCCTGGATGCTTCAGATCTAAGATCAGCTTATAAGTTTTATCCTTTTTTGGACCCTGTTTTTTGTTTCTCTATATTCCACACATAAGTTAAACCATCTGATATTTATCTTTTTCCTTCTGACTTATTTAACTTAGCATATGCCTTCCAGCTTCATCCATGTTACAAATGGCATGAGTTCATCCTTTTTGATTGCTAAGTAGTATTCCATTGTGTATATATACCACTTCTTCTTGAACCATTCATCTGTTTTGGGGCATTTGGGTTGTTTCCATATGCTGGCTACTGTAAATATGCTGTAATAAATATAGGAGTGCAGGTTTCCTATCAAATTTGTTTTTTTTTTTTTTTTTTTTTTTTTTTTTTTTGGTCCTTGGGTAGAGTACTGGGTGTGGGTCATGTGGCAGATCATTTTTTAGTGTTTTGATGAACTCCACACAGCTTTCCATCATGGCTGGACCAGTTTGCATTCCCACCAGCAGTCTTAAGAGGATTCCTTTTTCACCACATCCTCACCTGCATTTGAGGTTTCTGGTTTTCTAATATGGGCCATTCTCACAGGTGTGAAGTGGTATCTCACTGTTGTTTTGATTTGCATTTCCCTGAAAAGAAGGGATGCTGAATATTTTTTCATATGCCTACTGGTCATCTGTGTGTCTTCTCTGGAGAAGTGCCTATTTAACTTTTCTGCACATTTTTTTGATTGAGTTGTTTACTTTGTTTTTGTTGAGTTGCATAAGCTCTTTGTAGTGTTGTGATGTGAGTGCCTTATTAAATGTATGGTGTGCAGATATTTTCTCCCTCTCAGTAGGGTGTCTATTTTTATTGCTGTCTCTTTTTCTATACAGAAGCTTTTTAGAAACTAAGGAAAATATATCCCCTGAATTTCTATAGGATGTGATCTTAGCCAGGATTTTGTGTCTATAAATGACCTTTTGAAGTTACAATTCTTGACTGCTGGCACAGACCTTAATCTCAAATTGCATTATCACAAGACAGCCTAAAAAGCCACCTGCCCCTCAATGAAAATAACACACTTGGAGGCAGAAAAAAATGAGTTATCCAGAGCAGATTGTCTCTGACAGAACCCAGGAGAAGGAACACAATTTAAAAATTCAATGACAAATGCAAACATACACAAAGATACTAAAGAAAAAGCACATGTCCAGATCCCAGGTAGACTTCTAAGCATCCAACCAGGGCCATCATACAGACTAAAATACCTGGAATTTACAACCCACCTTAAATGTCATGTATTTCCTTAAATGTACTACAGTTTACACATATATTTTCAATACACTATTCTATTTCAAATGCTATTCTATTGGATCTTCCTAACCAAAATGTGAAGCTGCCAGAATCTGTTATATCTGTGTCAAGATGTGAAAACTGAAATACAGAGAACTGAGCTTGCTATTAGAAACTTGGTTTAAGCTCTGGCCCCAACAGCAGCATCCTCTAGTCTTTAAGTCAGAACAGGTCAATCTCAGGGACTGCAGCTTCCTTATCTATTCAACGAGGGCAACAACCTGATTGTGGTGAGGAGTAAATGAGGTAAGGTGTGAAAAGTGCTTACTAAGCACTATTTTTGTCCCACAGCACATGACCTGGTATTATTGATATTTTCAAGGTTACGAAGCTAGTAAGTCAGAGCCACATCCAAGACATCAATCATTATTGAGAAATAAATAGACTAGATACTAAAACTCAGTATAATATTATCCGTACATTTGCCCTTGACAACTTTTTTGAAATCGATGTCAGTGACTCCCATAACACAGACGATGCTATAACTAGCTTCTTGTATTTCCATTGCATTTGCTATTTTCTTCAAGGCATTCTATTCTATTCCTAGTCCTAGTCTCTGCCATGGTTTCCAGTGGCTCATGCATGGGACTGGATGACACTGAGGAAGCATGGAGCTTTTCTTTAGTGCCTCCGCAAATCTCAGATTGTGATTCAATGGGTTCACTTTCCTTTACCTTCTTGCTACCTGCAGGTAAATATTTTGGATTCTGCTTTTGAAGGGATAATCACATCCATCTACTTCTCCCTCTGGGTCGAAGTCCTGGGCAAACCATGATCTCCTGCTGGTTTTCTTGCAATGACCACCTAAGTGGACATCTACTCTTACTCTTGTTCCCCTTAAATTTGTGTCTTGCACCAAATGACAAACTTTAAAATTACATAAGGTTGCCATACTTCACGTCCCATGCCTACAAATTCAAAAAGTCAGAAAATTTCAGTGTGATTTTGAAGACCCAGCCAGATCTGGCTCCAGCATCCTCTCCCCTATCTCAGGTGATTCTCCTCCTGGCTTACCCCACTGCAGCAACTCTAACTGATGTTTTCTCTCTTCAACTCAGCAACTTCTATCTCAGAGTCTTTGCAAATGCCCTTCCCTTTCCTAAAATCCACATTCTCCCAGCATCAACTGCACATCCACATGATGTGGCTGCTGCTTCTCAATCTTCTAACCTTGGCATATATATGTCCTTCACTTAATGACTGTCTGCCCCCCTTGATTCCAGACGCCCCCCTGCTCTTCACTCCTAACATTTGTCATAATTTATATTTTATCTCTGGTTATTATCTGTTGGCAGACCTTTCCATCAGACTGAAAATTCCCCGAGAGCAAGGACCAGGCTTGTTTTGTTCCTCCATGCTTCTCTGGTACCTATCAGTACCCTTCCCTGTAGATCATTGAGGGATACTGCGTAAATGAATCAATTAGTATGCACTTGTTGTTTGCTGGGCCACACATTCATTCTCAAGCCCTAAAGAGGGCAGAGGGACCACAAGTGACTTTCAAACTGTGCTCTAAGGAGTTCTTCTGGTTCAATAGCTGTGTCTTCATTATTTTAGTTATTTTATTAAGATCAGATACACAGTTCTATATTTTTTAATCGTCACATCTTTTAATTGAGGTTACACTGACTTACAACACTGAATATTGCTTAAAGGTAGAGTTTCAGACCTCTTGATATGTACATTACCATGTAAACCAATGTTACCTCAATAAAAAATTAAATATATATGAATGAAAGAGGAAAATAAAAAGGTGAATGTTACCACACCAAACCCATCACCAAAGCACCAATAATCCTCTACCATATTCCACTTGAGCCCCTCCTCCCTTTTCTTTACATTACTCCCTCCCATCTACGCATCTGGTAGCCCCGGATCTGTAGTAAGATTTCAAAGTTTAGGTTGTTTGCTTTGTTTCTTTATATTCCACATATGAATGACACCATCCATTATTTATCTTTATTTGTTTGACTTAGTTCACTTAGCATTATCTCTTCCAGTTCCATCCATGTTGTCGCAAATGACAAGATCTCATTTTTTATAGCTGAATAGTATTCCATTATGTACATAAGCCACATCTTCCTAACCCACTCTCAATGTCTGTCTTCCTGTAGAGCTAATGTCCATCTAGGGTGCAATCTTGTGGCCTTGGCTGTGCTCCAATTTTCGCCCCCACAGGCCTCAAGTGGCCTCAGTGAGCACTAATTAGAACTGTTAGCTTTCTGTCATGCCAGCAGTCTGTCCATTTGCCTTACTGACCTAGACAGACAATAATTCCTGTGCATGCCAGGAAGTGAAGAGGTTGCCTTTACACTGGCTCAAATTTAAGGTGAAGAAAGTCAAGGAGGGGTATGATTTGGGATGGAGGTCATCTTCCTTGCCCTCCACTGCTGCCTCATCCCCACCTTCCACTGCATTTTCTTTTTCATACAAATAAATCTGCTCAAAAAATTAAGTTTGAAACAGATATTTAAAAGGGCCTCACTTTTTGCAAACAAGGGAACTAAGGCAAGTGATCCTCTGGGCTTACCTGGCTTTGTCGTTTATTTCCTCTCAACAAGACTTTCTAAGGCAGTGGTTCTCAATCTAAAGGGTTAACTCTGAAATCAAAGGGTTTGCCTGGGAACTTAAAAAACAAAACAAAACAAAACTGTTTACATATCAGTCTAATGAAATCAGAATCTTTGAAATGGAGACCCAGACAGGAGATCTGATTAAAAACAAACAATTGTCAATATTCTTCATAAAATAATATACTTAATCATTGACTCTTCCTCTGATTAGTGAGTATGGTTTTAAAGACTATGTGAAAAACATCAATAAAGCTAAGAGACAGTGTATCAATTTGCTTAAAGTTCTTTTTTCAAGAATAGTTCCAAACTTTGGGAAAATGGTCATTTTCTTTTGACAGTGCCAGAGTTCTGTAGCTGAATACTGATAGCTGGAGAAAAAAAGTACCCGCTAAGTTCAGCTGCTGGTTGTTTAATTGGAGATGACCGCTAGCCTCTTTCTTTGCAGGAAATGGTGAACTTTCTCAGCTTTAATAATGGAGATCTGCACATTGTAGAGGTGAGAGTAACTGACACCAAGTTCAAAGGCAGAGTCATAGGGATGCTTCCTAATCCTGTTGTCAGGCTGTGATACTCAGTGAGGCTATATTGTAGGTGTGTTTGTTAGAAAAAGGGTAATAAAGAATACCACAGTTTCCTTATAGAACTGTTCATATCTGTAGTGGGGAAAAGAAACAATTCACTCGTGGAGGGAATATATTTTCATTCAATACTATCATTCTTTTCAAAAATTGTTACTTATTGCTCTACAAATACATTTTTAAAATATTTTAATGAAAGGATTATGCAATTAATTAAAATTTGATAAAGTAGGGCCTCCCTGGTGGCACAGTGGTTGAACACTGCGCTGTGGAGCTGTCGGCAGCGCACAATGTGAATTCGAAGCCCAGCCGGGGAGAATCCCACATGGTGTGGCAGACCTCTCCTGCCTCGCCTGCTGCTCCCCTCAGCAGTGTATTTCTGATCTGCCTGTTCTGCTCCCCACTGTCTCTGGTGAACCCTCTTACCACCCCATGCCTCTGGCCTGTACCCCAGCTTGTATGTATAAATAAATCTTTAAAAAAAAATTGATAAAGTAAAATCCTTTCTAAAACATTTTTATCAAGGTAATTGTTTACAATAGCATACATGATTTGGGGGTATAGGTCACCCCTCTTCAGATATGTGTTATCACTCCACATGCACTACCAAAGGATGCATAATCATCTACCAGAGTCCACTGGGTCCCCTCCACCTTCTGCTCCCCCTCTAGTAACCTCAATTTGGCAGTCTCTAGAGCCTGTTTTGTTTTGGTTTAGATTTGTCTGTACTTTTGTTTAGTTTCTTAATTCCACAAATGAGTGAAATCATCCTGTGTTTGTCTTTCTCCTCCTGACTTACTGCATTTAGCATAATTCCTTCCAGTTCCATCCACATTGTTGCACATGGCAATATTTTACCTTTTTAGTTCCACATAGTATTCCATTGTGTATCTTTATCCACTCATCTGTCATTGGCACTTAGGTTCAAAATATTAAAAATATATCTTCTAAATGATCCAGCAATTCTGTTCCTAAGTATACACCCAAAGAATACTAAAACACCTATTCAAAGAGATACATACACTCTCATGTTCAATGTAGCACTCTTTCTAATACTCAAGTTATAAACACAAATGCATTTTCTAAAATTGAACCACAGTAACATTGAGAACAGTCTTTCCTGATTTTCAGAGTCCAGACAAATAACTCAATCTATCTTTTCTCAGACATAAATTATATCATTCTTTAAATCATGTTTGTCATTTTGTTACTCATAATTTGAAAGCTAGGATATCTGAAAATACCATTCCATCAAACTGAAAATTTCTATAGCCAGTTCTCAACACCCAGGTTCCATTATCCTAACATGTGAATTGTTACTATACATTCAAATACTTATTTATTAAATAAGTGAATGTTAAGAAGAAAACCAAATTCAGGAATCTTACTAACATTAATTGGTTGAGAAGCTAAATGTTTCACTAATTTTTCACTTATATGGAAAGTACTAGAAATAATACACACATTATTCTTATTCCGATATTCTTGGAAAAATTCTTATTGATTTTCTCCACTGAACTTTAAGAGTGAGGATATTGGGAGTATCTCACACTTCGTAGAGGTAATGTGACAGGACACTTAATGTGAAGGTATTGTGAAGGAGGACACGATCTCTTTAGAACGTAACACAGCACTATTACTTTACAGGGCTCAACATTCCGTGGAAAGCACAAAAGCAGGGGACATAGTGGTTAAGTGGTTTAAAAGCATTAACTACCCTCACTGCTTGGACATATGTATAGAAAGACATATATTTAAATGTCTAGATAACAAGAGAAAGTATATTAAACCAATACATCAATAGAAGAGCAACAATTAAATGGTGTCATGCTGTACAGTGGAGCATCATTAGGAAGATGTAGTTTGAATCAGTGGAGAAAATGTGGCCTTGCAGCTGGACAGCTTAATTCTAAATGACATAATGTGTATTTGTCTACCAGATTCATCACACTGAGTTTTCATCCAGGAGCTGGAGGTACCAGTCTGTGCTGACTTGAATTCCACTCCCTCATTGCTGAACAGGGTCATCTCTCTCTCACACATCCACTTTGTTCCCCTCTCATCTTTTTTCTTTCCCTCCTTCCCAATGATCAGCTATCTGGTTGTGAGACAGACACAGTCAGCAGCCTTCAAATGAGTCGGTATCCCTTTCACTGCCCCTTCAACTAAGCAGACTCTCCTGGAAAGGACAATAGACACATGACCTTTTACAGTGTCAGCAGTTACAGAAAGCATTTCTTTGTCCATTGGGATGTTTCTACCTGATGTTGTGGGACTATTCAGTCAATGATGGCAAATTTCAATTCTGCCGAAGAGCATCTCCCCTCCTGAACCATGTACCCCCTTTTTATTCACTCTCAGTGAAGGGTAACACTGAGGATATAAGAAATGATTCCAGAATAATTTAAGTCAAGTCTCTACTGATGACAAGCATTTCTTCCTGCTATTTTATTTCCGAATATCATTAACAAAAGGAAATAGGACCTAATTATCTTCTGGGCAAGGAAGGGAGTCTTGAGAAGAAAAGGAATCTTTCCTCTCAACTTAAGTTGTGTAAACACTTGATCTCCTTTACCAAGTAACTTTGAAATTTAAAAGAGCTGAACTCTCCTGTATGACAGGATCCAGCTATAGTGTAGAAGGCATGCTCAGGTATCACTTATCTAATCTTTTTTGATATCTACCATGTGCAGAGAACCATTTCAAGTAGAATATATGAAAAAGACTAACACCATATGATTTCCCTCATATGTGGTACCTAAAGAAACAAAATGAATGAATTAAATCAAACAAAAATAAACTTTTAGGCTGTAAAACCAGCTGCTGGCTACCAGAAGGGAATGAGGACAGGAAGATGGGTACGTTGAGCAAAAGGGGCCAAAGGTAAGGTAGAGAAAAGGATTAGACTTTTAGTGGTGAACTTAATGTAGTATCTACAGATATGATTTTTCATATGAAAATGTGATTTTTAATGATACCTGAAACCTTATGTTATAGCCAATGTGAATTCAATAAAACTTATTCTTTAATTTGTATTAACTTTGAGGTAACCGGTATACAATTCCACATACGAATCAGAAGTATAGGTTCACCACTCTTCAGATGTATGTTAGCACACCATGTACCCCCGCCAAGGCAACAACATGCTTTAAAGAAAAGAATAAAGGCACAGCTTTCTCCAGGAACTAATAGTCTAAACATGCATCTGGGATGAACACAAAGTGTTGAAGAGGAGCACGGAGTTAGGTAGCTAGAAAAGGCCATAAAGGAAGCCAAGGAAATCCATACACACAAACCAAAAGTCCTGCTCGCTTTTGGTGGTAGGGTAGCTTGCAAGATTTTGTGCAACTAATATTTGCCTTTGAGCAATAATTATGTACTAAGCCCTCAGTGAAGAAACCAAAACTTATTATTTATTGGTGACACTGAGAGGAAAGGACAAATAATTACAAAATGTGATGAATGTGATGATGGGAAAGAACAGGGTAGTATGAAACAGATATCTTCAGGGACCTACTTTACATGGAGGCAGAGTCAAATGGGATCTAGAAAGGCTTGTCTGAGTAGAGACCAGTGAAGCTTAGCCTGAAAGCGAGGGAATGGCACAGTCAAGAAGGGAAGGGAGGATGCAGCCGAGCCAAAGTGGCCTGTGAGCTCCCTCAGGAAGACTCATCTTGAAGGGTTAGAGGAAATGAAAGGTCACATGGTTGGAATAAAGAGCAGGGTACACGTGATGAATTTGAAGATATTGGCTGATCCGGCAAAGCCTTGCAGTACATTGTATGGAGTTTGTTTAGTTGGGTAAGATTGAAAATTAGCCAGGTATGCTATAGCTTGTCTTTTATTTAGCTTGCAATCAACTAATGATTATTGATTGGGCACAATGCCAGGCACTGCTTCATGGTAAACTGAAATGAGTGGACTTCACATGAGCACTGTTGAAATGGGCTGCTGTTGCCCATCGATAAGGGAGACCCAGGGCTTGGCTGAGAAGGCAACATCTTCTCTCCCAAGACCAGTCTTCATCTTTGGTCGCACTAAAAGCACTTGGAGATAAGAACAGCCTCATCTATTCACTGCTCATTATTAGTAAAATGAAACTACAGAAAGGGGAAAATGCCTTCATCAGAAGAAATTTCTTTAATCTAGCTCTAACTAGATAATGTTTTACATCTGCTTCAGCGGCATCCCAAAGGGAGACCTTTTATTATTAGCATTCTCCTCACCACAGCTACGCTAAGCCTGCTGCATGCCAAATGCTTTGGAAAATCCCACTGACAGCCAGGGCTATGTGCTGGTTGGAAATTACAAGCAGTTATTGATAAGACGTCAAGAGACCCACCTGCTCCATCGAGTTGGAAGAGGCAAAAATAGGACTTGGAAGATAATAAGTGTGAAGAAGAGCGTGCAGCTTTTATCTAATGTCCTGAGAGTGGGGAGGAAAAGCTCTACAAATATTTCAGGAGCAGCCATTTCTCCTGGGCTGTTGTGTTGCAGAGGCCTGGGAGAACAGAGCCCCATGGGCTGCTCCAGCCAACTAGAATCTTTGCAGAGTCTGTCCAAAGTGCCTGTGGTTCATCTGGAGAGCCTGTCAAGAGGCAGGTGTTGCCTCTGTCCATTTCAGGAGGGGTCTGACGCACTGTGGTTCTAAGAACATCCTAAGGGTGAAAGAATGGCGGCCCACGAATCAGAGGGCCTAAGGAGCTATCTTATCTGTCCTAGAAGCAGGGTGACTTAGAGCTGTTGAGAGATACTAGCAGGACACCTTTGTCCTAGATATATTTTCCTACTTAAGAGTGAAGCCAGTGTGCGCTGTTGACTTACCCCTTGAACTACCACAGGTTCTTCTCCCATGAAGCCATAAAAAGGAATTTGCAGACTTTTTAGATAAGCAGAGAAAAGCAAACTTCATTCAAGAATGTAAAGTTTATTTAGAGGAAAAAGAACAAAAGCAAAGACTCCAAGACAGCGATGCCAAGGAAGGGTGAAAGACGCCATAGGGGCCTGTGTCTAGGGGATATTTAAACTTTTTTTCTCTATTCTAAAATCTCGCTATCCTCTCTGTGAGGATTGGCTCTCTCCATGGCTGTACTTCTCTAGGCAGCTGTGTCCAGCTTTACAGCTCGTATCTTAGTCTTTCTTTCACTTGGCCCTGTCCAAGTTTTCTTAAAATTTACTCTCCTTATTAGCCTTAAAATTTACTGTCCTCATTAGCCCTCCTGGAATTCTCTGCCCTTATCTCAGAAGCCTCTAACTCTCCCAAAGTCACTCTGCCTGCACTGTCCCTGAATCTCCCTACTTACCCCTAACTTGCTCTGGGACTCAGGAATCTTGGAGTCTGGGAGGCCCGCACAGGCCTCCTGTGAGTTTTCATTCCAAAATGCAAACACTTCATGAAATGACATGCACAAACTTTGCCAAATTCTGCTGAGTCTACTTTCTACTTTCCATCACAGCCTCTTAATTTTCCATGCCATGTTTCTCAAGTCCTTACCATTTCCCCCCAGGATTGTTCTAACAGCATCTTAAAAGACATCTTTCCTCTTGTCTCCATTATGCTTTTTCATATTAAAGTCAGAACAATTTTTCTAAAATGCTAATCTGATGTCATGACCCATCCTAAAATCTTTCAAGGGCTCTATATTTCAGCTATTTCAACATGTCTTCAAATTTCAAGATCAAATTGACAGGATCCTGAGAGGAATTTTTCCTGTACTTCTGAGTATAGTAAGACCCAAACGTGAGGACAAGAGGCACTAAACTTCTGACATCCTAAATTCAAATAGCTGCTGTAGAGCTTAACAGGATATGGATAGATAAAACAGTGTTTTACAGGTAATGGTTTTAAGCAATTGTGGGATCTGGGTAAGCTCTCTCTGTAAGGCTGCTGTCTTTGTTTAAGAGACAAGGAAGAGACGGGGGAGATTCAGGGTAAGCTGGGACTCACCTTCAACTGCAACCCATGAGACAGACTGGAGCCTGTCGCTCTTGTCTCTGACCTTGGCTCTTAGATTTCCCTGCTAGATCCAGGGTCCTTCATCACAGAATTACACACACAAAACTTATCTTGGCGATGGCGATGGAGGGGCTGAGGGGTTCTGGGAGGGTAGAATATTTTCAGGTTCAGCTTCTGTTTCATGAAAACAAGACAGCACATCGGCGAAGGTGTGCCTCAGCTAAATCCTGGATCCTGCTTCCTGTCCACTCTCCTCACTCCCAGCAGTCTCCCTGGGACACACCCTAACCAGAGGGACAAGCAAAAGGGAACACTAGCGACTGTAGTTCAGCCTGGTCCAGTGAACGTATCACAAAGTCGTTGCAGTGAAATCATTTAAGATCATAGGTTCATGGGACCATCTTCCTTTTTTTTTTTTTTATCAGGGTACTTGTCTTAGAACTTGGAAATACATTTCTCCTTCTCTGGGCAATGAGCCTCATTATGGCAGAAGGTATAATGAAACCAACTTTGCTGCCCACTATATTCTTAATAGCCAATGGAAGGCCACTCATGTAGACACTCATGTCAACCGAATAATGAATAGAGGGCTGTGGGTGAATAAAAGGCAGTAACAGTGTAAGAATGAAAATATTTTGGTTTATGTCAGGTGTCCGAAATGGGGAAGTCAGAAAGAGCCCTTTTCAAATGAAAACTGTTTCCAGCTGTAATGGTATTCTATTTCTCACCTGAAAAATAAAACTACAAAAGTATATGAAACAACAGTTTTCAAGACACTGAACACCAGGCAATGAGAAGCAGTTACCTCTGAGAGAGAAGAGGCAAATGAGGTGAAGCCGGTGGCTGCCTCTGCTTACTGTTGAGAATTTGCCAGTCATAGTGCAGGAGAAGGAAGCACAGGGAGAAACCACCAGGTCCCCTGAACTGAAGAGACCTCGGTGAGCATCCAAGGAAACTAAGACAAGAGGAGTTCATGGTACAGAGCAGTGGGGAGGAGAAAAGTCTCCAGAGAACTAATTCAAGGGACTTGCATGGGGTCTTCTCGTAGCAGGCAGCAGAGTGGGAGGAAATAACCCCAGAGAGAAGGAAGCGCCCCAAAGGATGGGAGCCCAAGTGCCTGACACTCAGGGCTAGGAGTAGCAACAGTTTTTAAATGATCAGATGAGGTCATCAGAACAGTAATTGGAACTGTATGATTTCCAAAAGTTAAGGGGAGACAGAGAAGATACAAAAAAAAAACAACAAAACTGAACTTTGAAAAATGAGAACAATGATTCAGATGAAAAATGAATTTAGAGCAGATGAAATATTTCCATTTATGAGGAAAGTTGAAGATATATCAATATAACCTCTCCCAGAGGAAACACAGTATGTAAATAACAGAGAAGAGGGCCTCCCTGGTGGTGTAGGGGTTAAGTCTCAGCCTATGAAGTTATCCAGAGCCATTGCAGCATAAGTTCGACCCCCTGCGGCCAGGGAGCTTCCCACATGGCGCAGCAGACCTCTCCTGCCTTGCCCACTGCTCCCCTCAGCAGTGTACTTCAGTTGATCTGCCTGTTCTGCGCCCCACTCTGTCTCTGGTGAATCCTCTCACCCCCTGCACCTTTGGCCTCCACCCCAGCCCTTGTATGCATAAATAAATCTTTTAGAAAAGAAAAGAAATAAAAAATTATGTCTGTGAGCCGTGCAATACGGACAGAATTAGAGAATCTGAGGGAGAGGAGGGGTCAGGCGCAGAAAATTTCCATCAGGAAATAATAAAGGTGAATATATACACAAAGAAACAGAACAGATGGGTGCTTTCCAGAGAGGGTATGGGGATAGGAAAATTGAGTGAAGGGGGTCAAGAGGAACAAATTTGCAGGGAGGAGATGAGCAGGTCTTGGGGGTGCCATGTCCAGCAGGGTTACTAGAGTTAACAACACTGCATGGTACAGTTGAGTTACCAAGGGAGTAGATCTTCAAAGTACTCTTCACAAGAAAAAAAAAAACAAAAAAAAAAACCATGTATGGTGATGGATGGTAATAAACTTGCCATCGTAATCATTTTGCAGTATAAAAAAAATAATTAGGTGAGCTGTAGGGGTCTTGTTTCAGAATACAGCACAGTTTGCTTTTATGTTGTGACCCTGACTTATTTGTCTTTTACAAAGCTGTTGAAATTGCACCTGGGTAAATATAGCTGGTATATCTATCCACAGTAAATTATCTCCCTTCCCCCACTGAAAAGAGCAAAAAGAAATTGATGCAAAACTTTCTAAATAAACAAAATTTTAAATACAACATCCATGATACTACAAAAACCTCAAGCACAGAAGCAGGAAGAGAACTACACTAAGAAAGACCATAATCAAATTGATTGAAACTGGTAATAGAGAAAGTCGTACATGTAGAGCACAAAGTTGAAGACAGGTGTCAGAAACAAGGCAATCGTGCAGGTGAGAAGACAGCTCTGAAGTGCTGAAAGGGAGACTGTTTCTCCAGAAATCCATATCCAGAGAAACTGTCTGTTAAAAAATGAAGGTGAAATAAAAAGGATTGTAAGGGAAAACCAAGAATATTGCATATCAACAAATGAGATAGCTTAGAGAAAGTGGACAAATTCTTAGAAAATGGATAAATGCACACTACTGAAACAAACTAAGAAATAGAAAAGCCAAATAGACAGAAGGTACGAAGATTGAATTAGTCATCAATTTTTGTCCCACAAAGCAAAACCTACAACTAGATGACTCCACCGGCAAATTCTGACAAATTTTTAAAGATGAAATAACACTTTGCTTTCATAAACTACTCCAAAATAATCTAAGGGGAGGTACTGTTTCCCACCTCAATCTCTGAGACTCCTACCCTGCTACCAAAGCAGACCAGAAAAGGAAACTACAGGCCAATATCCCTTATCAATATAGACTCAAAACCTCTCAAATTTTAAACAGAACCCAGCAACAGGAAAAAGGCTCGTATACCACCACCAAATAATATTTATCTAGAAATGCAAGTTTGCTTCAATATATAAAAATCAATGTAATATAAAAAATAATGGACTAACAGACAAAAACCACATGACCATCTCATTTGTTCTCATGATCAAGCATTTGAAAACAATACAACACCTTCTCATCATAACAACATTTAACAAACTGTAAAGAGGATTGGATTTCTACAGCCCGATAAAGGAAATCTATGAAAATCCCTACAAAGAGCAGCATGCTTAAAGGTAAAAAGACTGAAATCTTTTCCCAGAAGATCAGGAATAAGACAATGTTGCCACTCTTGCTTCTCCTCAGCATAGTTACTAGAGATCCCTTCAAGGGAGTAAAGACAAGAAAAAGAAATAAAAGTCTTCCAGAAAGGAAGAAGTAAAAGTATCTCCACTTAGAGATGATATTATAGCTATAAAATTATAATAAATAACACAAAACCATTAAAATAATAAGCATCTTCAGTAAGTTTACAGTATACAAGGTTGACAACAAAAATTAATTATAAATCTATACACTAGCAATGAATACTCTGACAATAACATTATGAAATAATTCTATTTATAATAAAATTAAAAGGAAAGAATACCCAGATATCAATTTATTTAGATATGTCAGACTTGTACACTGAAAACTAGAGAACATCATTTAAAGATATTAAAGATAAATTAAACAAATGGATAGCTAATGTTCACGGATGAGAAGATTAATTCTAATTATGGCAATAACCACCCACCTCCAAGCAAATCGCTACTTTCAACATAACCTATATCAAAATCGCATCAGGTTCCTTTTCAGAACTTGATAAATTGATCCTAAAATTTGCATGGAAATTCAAGAGACCAGAAATAGCCAACAATGTTGAAAAAGAACAAAGTTGGGGGACTCACACTGTCCAATTTAAAGCTCACAGTATTCAAGACAGTGAAGTTTTTCCACATAAGCAAAACAAAGACACATAAACAAACCCACACATGTGAATAGCTGATTTTTAATAGTGATGCAAAGGCAACTTAGTGGAGAAATGATATTTTCCCCCACAAATTTGTGCTTGAATAACTGGATATTGGTATGCAAAAAAAGTCAACTTCGATCCATACCTCATATCATATATGGAAATTTATCTCAAACGGACCACCAAATGAAACATAGAAATTGAAATTTTAAAACTTCAGAAGAAAATGTCGGGAGGACATTATTGTGACCTTGAGTTAGTCAAAGATTTCTTAGATAAAACATCAAAAGCGTAACTCATAAGAGGATTAAAATTTTAAATTTCACATCACAAGGAAAAAACAAACTTTTGCTCTTCAAAAAAAAAAAAAAAAAACTGGGGCCTCCCTGGTGGTGCAGCGGTTGGGCGCTGCGCTGTGGAGCTGTCGGCAGCAGCGACGCAAGTTCAACACCTGGCCGGGGAGATTCCCACACGGTGCCGCAGACCTCTCTGCCTCACCTGCTGCTCCCCTCAGCAGTGTATTTCCGTTGATCTGCCTGTTCTGCTCCCCACATTGTCTCTGGTGAACCCTCTCACCACCCCATGCCTCTGGCCTGTACCCCAGCTTGTATGCATACATAAATAAATCTTTAAAAAAAAAAAGAACCGTTAGGAGAATGATAAAGAAAAAGCCACTGGGGAAAATGTTTTGTAAAGGACTCTTCTCCAGAATGTACATAGGAAACTAAAAACTCAGTAAGAAAGGTAACATACCAACTTTTAAAACCAGGCAGAAATCTCCCAGTTGAATCAATTTCATCCCAATTGATTCAACCCACATGAAAAGATGTTCAATGGCCATAGGCATTAGGAAATGCAAATTAAAAGCAAACTGGGAAACTATTATACACCTTTCAAAATATGGTCAAAGTTAAAAAGATTGATCATACCAAGTGTTGGCAGACATGTGGACGATCCACATATTGATACTGGAATTGCAAAATAGTACAATAATTCTGGAAAACAGTTTACAGTTTTTTAAAAAAGTTAAACATACTATTAACCTATACACTAATTATCCCAATCCTAAGTATTTACCAAACAGAAATGAAAGGAAATGTGCCTATAAAGATCTGTGTATTAAACTAAAGAGTAGCTGTATCTGTAACAGCCCCAAACTAGAAACACTGAAATATCCACTCATGGGTATGTAAGTAGTCAAATTAGGGAATACCTACATGTGAATTCTGTTCTGTATTAAAAGGGGATTAATAATTAATATATACGACCTGAATGAATCTCACTTATGTTGAATAAAGGGACAGGTGAAAAACCAAAATTCTATTCTGGATGATTCTAGGATTGCATTGGGAAATTCACACCAATATATGGTGATAGTAAACTGTTTATTGCTTCGGGGAGGAGTGCAATGAGGGTGGGAATAAAGGACTGCAAGGGGCAATGGGGAAACTTTTGGAGGTGCTGCATATGTTCATTATCTTGATTGCTGTGACAGTTTCATTGATATGTAGATATGTCAAAACTTAAGAAATTACACACTTTAGGTATGTGTCATATGTGCATGGCAATTGTAGCTCAAGCTACAATTGTATAAAGATGTATAAAGATTATCTTTCCAGGTACCACAAATTGAGTGTCATTCTAACTCTGTTCTTTGATTCAGCCATAAAGCCTTTAAATCAGCATTAGGACTGACACTAAGTGGAACAGGACTCAAATATTTGTGATCTTCTGCCTACAGAATCCGAGAAGGTCGTTCATACAAGTACAGTCAGCTTCTCTTAGAAATTTTTTTTATTAATGCTAAAACTTTGAAATTTTTATTTTCATAAGAACACAAGTAGGTTTGTACCTAGATGACATTTTACTCTGTGCTTTCTGGGTTTAGTATGCTACCAAAATGATAGGGTTTCTTATGTGGGTATATAGTAGAGGTCACCATTTTATGGATAATGAAAAGATTTGAGCATGATCAAATAAACAATAATATGGCATATAAATCTTCCATCTTCAAAGAATGTGTTTACAAGCTTCAGGTGCAATTTAAAAATGAGGAAAAAAATCTTAGGAGTTTTTTATTCAGTTAAATTACTTTCCTTTTTTTTTTCCCCACTGAAGTCAGGAGCCAAAACAGGCAAGGATTTGGAAGGCTGTTAAAATGTATTGCTGCAACTCCACTTTCAGTCTTCGTGACTGAAGCTCTTTCCCAATTTACATTTAAATCCAAAGCGTTCCATATCATATTTTGCACAATATCTATTAATTTCTCATAAGCTATTATTTGAATGACTGGAGCATTACAAATATCATTAAAATAATGGGAAAGTTCTGGCTGCATCACTGCATAAGATTTCTATTTATATACATTAGAAACTTGAGTTTCTCCTATTACCAATCCAGTCCGACACTTTAGTGGATTTTTAAAAGTAAACAACAGAAACCAGCCAGTAAGATACTGTTTTCTGCAGTGGCATAGGTTCAGTAAAAAGATGAACTGGTTGTTCCCCATAGAAATAACCGTGATGGTGCCATTAGTCAATATGCTAGTCTTTTAGCTGATCTATGTTTATTGCTACCATACCTGGTCAAGGTGATTTATTGTACAATCCCCACTTTTTATTATCTTGTCTCATACATTTTTCTATAAAGGACTGGTCATAATTCCTTCAGTCAAACTAACAATAAAAGAAGAATATTAGGGTAGCTTTCCCTTGAGGCCATTTAAAGCTCATCATACCTGGATAACGTTAGTGATTTGTGGATTGCAAGTTATGGAGGAAACCCTGAAGAAAAGTTTCCAATTGGAAATTTCAGAGGTGGGTGAGGTTGCCTTGTTAACACACTGTGACCTCAGCTAATTCACAGAGATCTTGAGACAGGGATTGAAAAGTAATTAAGTTTGAAGGAGAGAGAGCAAAAGAAGTGCATTCTGAAGCTGCAGCAGTCTCAGAGTTCAAGATTTTACCTACTTTTTCTACCTTTATATAATTTAAACAAAAACAAGTCAGTTTTTGTTCCTTTGATGGTATAATTTTTGATATGTATTCATTAATTTACTAATAAGTATTTGCAAGAAAAATACATTGTAGTAAGTGCTCAAGATATAGCAATAAACAAATTAGAAAAAGTCCCTGTCAAGAAGTCACTACATACCAGAGAGCAAGAATTAAGACTGCCTAGAGACTTCTGCCTTGGAGAACAATTGTTGCAAGAATAGTAAGATACATATTCTCACTCCTACCCTTTCCCTCCCTCCAATCCTTCTCCATTTATCTCTCCCAGATAAATGGAGATCTCTTCTCAGTTTATTTCTAATTGGGTGTTATTTTTTTTCTTCAATAAATAGTGGAAATCAACCCTTTCTGTGAGAATTACAACATAGTCACCAGATTGTCAGATTTGTAGACAAAATTGCACCATCAACAAAAAGTCATTCCTGAGTAAGGAGAAATGAATAGTTAGCATTTTGTGCAATAGAAGGATAGAGGAAAACATAAAAAAAATGCTATATACCTGATAAATATTGTTATCTAGGGACTTTGAATAATATCATAAATGAAGAGCTGGGGATTATATGGAATTAGATTCCCATGCCAGTGTTGGAGCATCCACACATTTCACTACAGCCCACCCCACTCTTGATCGCTCATCACATCCCACCAAACCTCATCGGGAGCTGTGGCCTATAGGCACTTACTTAATCTCTTGGAATTTACGTTCCCTATCTTTAATTTCACAGATGTTGTGTTGTGAGTATTGAATCAAATGATCCAGGCAAAGTGGCTGACCCTGTGCCTAACATTAAACTCAAAAAATATTCACTGAATGAATGGTCAGTATGTGTTAGAACAGTCATACAAAGATGAGTAACAAATCCAGAAGATCTGAACACCAGGACATTTCATTCTTACTCTGTCTACACAGACATATCTGTAGATATGGAAATAAGTATCACACACCTCATATCACACATACATAAATATCTATATGTAAACACTGCAAACAATATGTAAAATACACTTTCTTTCCAAGCAAACATGGGTGTTGACAAAACATAATCCAGTTGTGGACAATCTATTAAATCAGTTGTGGACAATCTATTAAATTTAAATATATTTTAAAAGATTAAAAACCTTCTTATGAATATAGCACAATTGTGCTGGAGGAAACATTACTGAAAATACCCAGAAATTTCGAATTCAAGAAATATACTTCTAAGTAACCTGCTGGTTTAATATTAAATTTTAATAGAAGTTAGAAAGTGCTTTCAACTGAATGATAATGAAAATATATATTAAAATGTGCAGGACGACCCTTATACAGTACTTAAAGTGAAATTTAAAGCTTAAATTCATATAAGAAGGCTGAAAATTCATGAACCAAGCATTCACCTTAGGAATTTAGAAAAATCACACCACAGTAAGCCCAAGAAACACAGTAAGAAAGATTATGAGCAGAAATTCAACAGAAGGGAAAAACAAAAACAAAACATGGGCTCAACAAAGACAAAAGTTGGTTCTTTGCAAAGATGATTAAGTTGATAAGCCTTCAGGTAAAACCCATTGCTGCACAATAAGCCTCAAGAATGAAAAAGGAGACCTCAATACCAATTCTATGGGCACTTCAAAAAATCATGAGATAAAAGATAGAACTTGAAAATCTAAACAAAAGGGAAAAATTCTTGGTAAATAATAATTTACCAAAACAGATAACAACAAAACAGATAACAACAAGCATGACTAGGAAGGAAGACAGACAGATAATAAACTGATGTCCTCAATACAGAAATAATTTCAAGATTTTAGATGTTTTGAAAGCACACGCAATGGAAAAGGGCATGATACTGTTTACTGTTAATCCAAAGGGTGAGTACTTTACAAAGACTGGAGATCACTGACCTGCATGTCATAAAGGCATCTTGCAATGGGTCTACTTATGAGGCTGACTTAAAAGTTCTATGTCTAAAGTAGTAACGTTATATATACAAAGGTTAAATGATTAACTGAGAAGACCCTTGTGCCAGATAAGATAAACCACATGGCAATAAACAACATAACCTAATTCTTAGTAGTTAGTTCTTGATTCTTTTTTTTCAATCCAATGTTTAAGGGAACTGAGACTTAGAGCAAGAATCCTGTTCAAACTCTCACAAGTAGTAAGTGGTGGAGTCACCTCTCGGACAACCTTGTTTGCTAAAAAGCCCAATATTCTTTTTATTTATTACTTGAATTAATTCACTTCATTAATACACAAATTATGGTCCTTCCGTTATCTTAGACTAGGGAAATGAATGAAATTAATTTGAGTTTGTACAATTAATTTATGGTTTGAATTTTGCAAGTTTCCTTTTTTCAAACAATTTGTAGACTTACATATGACCTATATATGATTCCTATTCAGGACTACTTTTGCATCAGATTTGGTTCATCTTTCACAGTTCTTCATTTCTTGCATGATACATGAAAGCTAGTTTTCTCTGGGGAAGATAGTTGGGAGGGACACAAATATTACTCTACCTCCTTCTAGCTGGTAAGAATGCGGACAAGTAAAACAGGTTTAACTGGGATTATCTTACTTCCAGGCTAAATGGCTGAACAGTATTATGGTGTTTGCTTTCCTTTTGGATGTATTTCTGTCTGTTTTCACATGATTTCATAAAATCCGTTTTCAAAATACACAGCATTCTACTCACTAACATACAAACTAGTTTATGCAGAAGACCTCAATTCCAAGCCCTATGCCAACTAGCATACAAAGGAAGAACTGAATTAAAAAATTCCATGGTAAGAAATAGAACGAGTGCCCAACTCTTAAATGGTGAAATGACTAGAGCGTTCATCTCTGCTACACAGTAAAATGAAGGTGATTTTTCACAAAGACGAGAGTAAACACCACCGCTAGGGATTTAGGAGTGGGCTTGCCTGAGACCAAACAAACATCTTTCACTCAACAAATATTTGTTGATCCATAACTATGTGTCCAGCACTGGCTTAGTCACTGGGAATTCAGCAGAGATGAGAACAGAGCAGTTTGCTTGTGCGGCTTATATTTTATGGAGAAAGTCAAACAAATAATTAAATATACACACACAGTCAATACAACCAAGGAATAAAGCAGAGGGAGGGGCAGGGAGTGAACATGGGATGATGCCAATCACCAGGCCCAGGCAATACTTTCCTTGCGTACCTCCTTCAGGTATGTTAGGAATGTGAGGTGATGAATTATATGATTATCAGTTGGAATATTGTGCAAGTCAGAGGGAAGGGAAAATGCAAAGGCCCTGAGGTAGAAAACTGATGGACATACTGAAAGAAAGCTTAGAGCTGGAATAGGGGACCCAGGTGGACAGGGTTCAAGCTGAATCTAAGTGAGCCTGTTGTGACATGGATTTGGATGAAAGACTTCCAAAGGCTATTTAAACAAAGCAATACTTTTAATAAACAATAGCAATGCAGATATGCTTTTAAATGATTTGAAGTGAGACTATACTGGGCCATGTAAAATTTTAAGTTATTTGTAGTTTTCTACTATCACAAAAGAATGCTACCATGAACCTTGACTTATAGATAGAATTTTTTTTTGCTGCTATGTTTTTTTTTTTTCCCCTCCATTTTTGGGAGTTTGCATTATTAATCCTAAGTATTACTTTCCAATGGAGGGGGGGAAAATATAAAGGAGATATTTTTCAAAGAAACCAGGCTTCTACACATTGAAAAGAAAAAAAAAATGGACAAATATCTACAGAATACCATACTTCAGGTTGAAGGATACAATATCTCTAGAATCAATTTATCACCCAATCAGCATTTAATGAAAGTCTATTAGGACTATAGATCCTTTGGGATCTGATTGAAATCAGATTTTAAAAAATGGCCTCTAATTTCTCAGGCTTTTATGGTATAATGGTCATTATTAAAAAGTGATTCCTATACTAGAAATTTGAGCCAAATTTCTTTTAAATACCTTAGGATTTTATTAGTGTGATATAATTTGAATTCCATTAGAATCAAAAGAGCTGGGTTCAATTCCAGAACTAGTTCTTTAGTACCTAGGACCTTGAGCAGTTCAGCTCTGTGTTTTCCTCTGAAATGAGGCTAATAATAACTTCCGTCGTTATTTTGCAAAGGTTGGAAACGGCAATGGATAACATAAGATACAGTGACCAGAAATTAAGTTTTGCAATGGGTGAGGAAGTGGAGTGAGACGATCGATATCACTAAAACAGTGTTAACTTATCCAGTACCATGGCTGTGGGTTCTGTTAATTATAAGACACCACTCCAGCTTAAGGTGCAACAACAATGGGGTTTTCTAACAAACGGAGGTTGGGAGAAAGGAAAGAATTATTAAGGCCACAGGTGGCCGCTGTCTCACCCCAGGGAGTGTCCATAGTGTCCTGTAGTCCTGAAGCCGCTGCTCAAGATGGCGCCATCCCTTCCACGAGGGCCTGGAGCCTCACGCAGGCCTGCGGGGCTCAGATTCCACCCGCCAGCAGTAACAGAGTTGCTCACAGGTGCCACCACAGCGGCAGCAATGCCTATGCCAAGGTCAAGCTGGACATGCCAGCGGCACCAGCACCAGGCGGAGGTGCGGGAGGATGGGAAGCTGCAGCCAGCTGGCGGAGGCAGTGGTCACAGGTCAGCAGTGCTGGTGGTACCAGAGCACAGGCGCTGGTGTCACTGCCCCTGAACAGCCTTTTAGAGACATGGGCACTGGCCAAAGGGCACAGGCTAACAGTGCCGATCAGTAGGTGGTGTTTGAGGCAGGGCCAAGGGCAGGAGCAGTGATCAGGGTGCAGTCTGAAGCAGAGGTCTAAGGTCTTCCCCATGAGCCTGAACATCCAAAGGTCTGAATCCAGGGTCTGAGTAGTCCCAGCCCTCTGGTTCCTCGGTGTACCCTGATTGGTCCATTTACAATTCCAGCTGCCTGATTGGTGCCAGTCCAGCTCCAATCAGACTGGTCCATATTTCAAGTCCAGTGCCATTTCAAAAGGGGAACGTTGGCCTCTGCATCCAGACCCTACCCCTGGTGAAGTCAGGGCGGGCCTGTCCTTGCGCACTCAGGGAAGCAGTGGTGGGGCCAGCAATTGCCCTAGTGTTTCAAGTCAGGCCCAGGCTGCAGGAACTTGGGTTGGCCCGCAGACTGCAGTGCTCAAGCCCTTAAACCTGTTTATGTACCTTGCTGGTAGCAGCAACGGTGAGGCTCCTATTTTCTCACTGCAAATATTAGCATTCCAGCTCCAGTTTGTTTGTTTTTTTTTTGGTTGTTCGTTTTTTTAAAGATTTATTTATTTATGTATATAAGAGCTGGGATGTAGGTGTAGGGTGTATGTGTGAGAGGATTCACCAGAGACAGAATGGGGAGCAGAAGAGGTAGATCTACTGAAATATACTGCTGAGGAGAGCAGTGGGTAAGACAGGAGAGCCATGTGGGTCAGCTCCCTGGCTGGGGATCAAACTCATGCTGCAGTGGCTGCTGATAGCTTCATAGTGCTGAGGCTTAACCCCTTGTGCCGCCAGTGAGGCCCCAAGCTCCAGTTTTATTAAAAGTAAAGTCAGGATGAACAGGGTACCTTACCCCAGCTCTCAGAATTGTTGCAAGACCATCTTTGCTGGAAGACTTCTTTGAGATCATGTCCATGAAATGTTTTTTGGGTGCCTGGTGTCCCTGAAATGTACAGGAAAATTTAGCTATTAAAGATGAGGAAGATGATAAAGTTGCTTATTGAGTTCACATTCTATAAATAGAGATCACTTCTGGCAGATGTAATAGGAAAAAAAATTTATTGAAACTGTAGAGGCAACCCACAAAGGCACAGGGTGAAGGGGCAGAAAATCAGGTTCTGAAAATTGAGCAACAGAGCTCCAGATAACCAACATTGCAGGCAAAATCACACCGACAGGACCAGGTGGCAGGGTCAGCACCAAACACTGGGCACGCCTTGCCCCAAGGCCACAAACAGAGAGGATGGCAAACCTCTAGCTGCTGCTACTGCCTCTTGTCCCTCTTTCTTTTTTTTTTTTTAATTGTTATTTATGTCTTTTACATTTTGTATTCCCCTTGGGCAGCCCACCACTAATTCACCCACGATCCATCTCCATGGTCCCCTGTATTCTCCTCTCTTCCATTTAGTGCCCTTATCCTCCCC
>PVIJ01014406.1:0-40941 GCA_004024925.1 Scalopus aquaticus | reverse complement strand
TCCTTCCTCCCCCCCTCCCCCCCCACTGATTGTCTCTCTCCCACCCGGCCTCCCTATAGTCCTGTTATAAGTGAAACCATTCGATATTTTTCTCTTTCTTTCTGGCTTATTTCACTGAGTATGATCCCCTCTAATTCCATCCATGTCGATGCAAATTGCATGTGTTTATCTTCTTTCCATGCTGAATAGTATTCCATTGATCTTTTGCCCATGTTATTGGAATCTTCTTAATTCATCTTCTGCTCTACTGTGATGCTGTTCGTCAGTACAGTTTGTAAGTCACAGCCAGAAATTTGTGTCCACTGCACAACTTGATCAGGTTTCTCACTGCTTCAGTGACTCCTGATTGCTTTCAGAATCACTTCTGAACTCTTTTCTAAAAATATTTATTTATTTAGCAGAAGAACTGGGGTGTAGGCCAGAGGTGTGGGGGGTTAGAGGATTCCAGAGATAGAGTGGGGAGCAGAACAGGGGAATCTACTGAAATACACTGCTGAGGGGAGCAGCGGGCGAGACAGGAGAGGTCTGCTACACCATGTGGGTCAGCTCCCTGGCTGGGGATTGAACTCAGGCCATAGTGGTGATAGCACTGAGACTTAACCTCTAGGCCACCAGGGAGGACCACTTCTAAATTCTAAAGTACAGCATTCCAGGTTCCCTGTGATCACTGGCCCTCTGCCTCGGCTGCCATATGTTCTCCAGCATTCAGAGCTGTCAGGAAAGCGGAGTAACTCAGGCTATTTTCCACTTTCTCGCCACTAGCCTCTACGGCTGCCACCTGCAGCCTGTTTCCCTCCTAGGTTTCCTTGCCCACACGTGATGATGTGTTATGGTAAAAAACCCTTGGGAGCGTGAGCACGGGGCCTGAGCACCTATGCTTAGGGACACCAGGGCCAATAGGCCAGCAAACATGGGGTGTACACATATATAAATGACACGCCTGGGCTGAAAAGAGGGGATTGAGAAAGAAAGGGAAAAGAAAGCCAGAGAGAAGCAAAAGAGGGAGCATGGAGATCTTGGTGGGGCTGGAAGGCTTAGTTGCTGCCTGCCTCCCAGCCTCTCAGGACCGCTGCCTGCCTGCCTGCTTCCATGCCCGCTGACCTGCCTGTGTACCTGGTCCCCTGCTTCAGCATTAAAGGCCTGTCAAACCTACCAAGAGCACCAAGATTCTTTTTCCATTTGCCCAAATCAACCATGAACCTGCACACCCTGCAATGGCTGCACGGCAAGAGCCTATCCTGAACCAGCATGTGCTCTAACTTGCCTCCTGGACTTAATACGTTCTGCCTGGATCAACCTTTCCCCCCATTCTGACACTCTTGTCTGTCCTTCAGGTCCTAGGTTGGTTGTTTCTTTTTCTGGGTGGCTTTTCCAACCCCTCCCAAACTGGATCGGGTGCCTGGTCAATGGACAACTAAGACTTTTGAATTTGCTTGATTGTGGCAACTATCCCATTGCCAGTGTGTTTCCAGGCTAGGCTGAAGCTCTTTGAAGAGACTTGTGGGAGTAAGTGGAAGGCGTTGTTCATGTTTTTGATTTGCAGGAATTCAACTGCATGGCCGTATTAAAAAGAGAGAAAGAAAGAGTGAGGGATGAAGAGTATGTAAGAAATCCTGAGTGATGTTTCACTTAGCAACAAAGATTCTCTCGGTGAGAAGCTGAATCTGTGCTTAATGGTTTTTGTTCATTTATATTGAAATTTTTTTGGTATCATATGCCACTAGACAGAATCCACAAGCATCATCTACTCAGAAAGCAGCAATATGTTCCAACACCGGCAAAGTCATTGGTGACTTTGCACTTATTGAGATCGGATTCATTCTCTAATGCATTGCATCCCTAAGGGATTTTCAAGGTCTTTCTATGCCATATTTAATTTTTGCTCTTTGTATGATTTTAGAATGAACACCTTTGTTAAATATAACCTGATATAGCCATGCTCCCCTTTCTCCTGATAACTGTGTGCTCACCCCATTTGCATCACTAGTATAAGAACTACCACGTTCTCACCTGATCCAAGATAGATCTGCAAATATCTTTCTTTCCAACATAAAATTTAAAATCCAGGTCACTGAAGCCATGTTCTCATTTGCAGGTAACCTATAAGATGCAAAACTAAAGGAGCCTATTTTTCAACACATGGTGAAGCTAGTCCATGAAAGGAGAGGCAGGTGACCTGAAACGCAAAGGTTGATTCAGTAGGTATGTGCCTCTTACTGCTGAAAGGTCATAAGAGAGGTCTGAGTGGCAGGGTAAGGGGGACTCATAATTGGGTGGGTGCTTTCTGGGTGTTTTCTAGGCATATGAGGAGGGATGTCTACCCTGCTGAGCTTTAAGCCTGAGTGTGACTCCAGGCAGTGTAGGGGCAAATAAATGTGAACAAAGAGAGCTGCCGCCAAAAGGAGAGACAGATGAAAATAAAGAACAGTGAGTGAGGATGGGAAAGAGCTAAGATAGTTAGGACAGGTAATGAAGTCAAGTTAAATAAGATTGAAATATTTAACTTCAGCAGTAACCTAAGTTGAACAGTTAGGAAATGGAGGAAATTGTGCCTCTGCAGGTTAATGACACCCCAGCTATATAGTTGTTAAAGCAGCAGAGCCCAGATTGAATTGTGGTCGAACTCTAAGGTCTGTGATAGCATTCATCTACTCACAGACATCTAATCCCTTCTTATAATAGATGAAGACAACTGAACTTATAGAGGGAAGTGATTTGCCCAAGGAAATGAAGTTATGCTAGTAAAGTCAATCCTAGAACCACCAAAACTTCTCTCATAACCAGAGAAGAAGGAGGGAGTTATTGGATTGCCACAAGATTCTGAAAGAGGGACTCCCCGGTGGCGCAGCGGTTAAGCGCTGCGCTGTGGAGCTGTCGGCCGCGGTGACACGAGTTCGACGCCCAGCCGGGGAGAATCCCACATGGCACGGCAGACCTCTCCTGCCTTGCCCGCTGCTCCCCTCAGCAGTGTAGTTCTGATCTGCCTGTTCTGTTACCCGCTCTGTCTCTGGTGAACCCTCTTGCCGCCCCACGCCTCTGGCCTGTACCCCAGCTTGTATGTATAAATAAAATAAATCTTTAAAAAAAAAAGATTCTGAAAGAGCCTCCTCCCTTATCTGTGCCCCAGTCATCCCCTTAGTTAACTAGGGAGGATATTGACATTGTGTCAGAGGGAGTGTAAGGCACTTGGAAAATACAAATTCTTCTGTTAGGAGAAGCCAAGCAATTATTTACTTGTCACTTCAGGAGGGTAGGGCAGGATTAGTTTGAACCCAAAGAATCAGGGTGAAAACAAAGGTGTAATTATTATAATAATACTAATCATTTATTAATCTTCAGATTCTACAGATACAACCTCACCCTCACATAGCTTACCGGTTGTAATAGGAAATAAGCCCATAGTGAAGGTGAGGAGGGGAATGAGAGGTAACTAGTACAGTGAGGGGCAGAAAATAGTACATTAGAGAAAGAAAACATACTGATTTGTTAGTGTGGGAAGACTGAAGGGTCTAATGAGCAAGAAGTTGTATAGTAAGTCATAACCTATTTGTATTAAGGAAGATTTTCAGTGGAGCTCAAATTTCCCATTTTTCTTCTTAGGGACTAAAGAAGAGTATTATATGAACTGTCTAAGATTACAAAGACTATCAGTGACAGAGGTTGGGTCTTTTTACACTTAATTCTATGGTAGTACAATAAGAGACCACATGAATATTGGAGAATGCAGCAGATTGGAGAAGAGAAAGACCCGAAGAAAAAGTACTGGTGTATAGACCCAAGGCACCAGCCTGATAGGATCAAATGCCCATCTCTGTTTCCCACCTACATCCATTCCCCAACATATTTGAAAAAATATTTAAGAGGACCCAAAGTTGAAGAATAGCTTTTAAACCTCCATCACTGGGAATTCTCCAAATCAGAATGACTTATAAGAGTGGTAGAGAAAAATTGTTGGCTCATGGTAAGATGATGTGTTATTACCATTGGAGCACTGATGTGAGAATCCACTGAGGCAGCATATTTATTCTCTAATGCAGTGTGCCCTTAAAGAATTTTCACGGGCTCTGTATGCCATTGAAGTGAGAAGACAGTAAAAGACACTGAACAAATGCCTTCTAGTAACTGTGTACCCATGACACACTACTTCCATATTAAACAGTTTCTTATTTAAATCTTAGAATTCAGTCCTTCCACAAACATTTATTTGTGACCTACTATATCGGGTACTATGCAGGGCCTGGAGGGATTACTGCTAGGCAAAATAGATGTGATCCTTGTCCTTCTGAAGTTCCTATCTAATGGGTAATATAAACATTAAATAAAAAACAATTAATTGCAATAGTATTGAGGCTATTTAGGAGAAATACTCAACAAATAAGAGCAAACATTCATTAGTTTTATTTTTATATATTTTTATTGAGTTTACAATGGCTTATAACATACTATATGTCTAGGTGTATAGCATTATAAATCAATATCTGTATATAATACATTATGTTCACCACCAAAAGCCTGATTTCTATCTACCACCATTTAATTAACCTCTGTTACATGACTTACCAATCTCCCTTCCCTTTCCTCTTCTAGTTGCCATTATTTTGTTCTTATAGTCTAAAAGTTCTTTATTTTGTTTGTATATCTTCCACGAGTGAAATCATAAGGTGGCAAACATCCTTTTAATTACACAGCCAAAAGAGTCCAGCAAGATGGCAGCACAGTGAAGATGCTGGACTTGTCTCTTTCACATATTTACAACCAAATCACAACTAAAACAAGACAACAACCCCTGAAAGTTAAACAGACAACTATTATATACACCAACAGCAATGACATGACAGAGAGGAGTAGGGAAACTGTAATTAAACTACGTTTGCATTGATATTGGGGCAGTATAACGTATGAGTGGGAGGAGATGCTGCAATATAGAGTCTCTCTGCTGTTAGCTCAGTGAGCAGTTAACTCATACCTACATGAGGGACTTCAAAAACCAGGGACTGTACTGGAGAAGCATGCAAAAACAGATGGTGCACATTGGAGAGCTAAAGGAGTAAGAGTGAAAAGTGTGGTAATCAGCTTGATTAGCTCCTAATCTAAAAGTTAGAGCCCCAATAGGCAGGAGGAGAGAAGACTGAATCACCTGTGTCTCATTACAAACGTGGCTATAATGTACATAAGTCATGTGTAAGTCAGTGGCTATGACACTCAAACCACCTGTGCTGTTTCCATCTAAGGTTAGGTTTAGATGGTTAAATGACTAACTAGGCAAGTGACAAAGCCAGTTGTGAACACAGGTTCATTTGTCTCCTATCTATCTATCTATCTATCTATCTATCTATCTATCTATCTATCTTGCCATCCAACTCCTTCCATCTGTCTGTCTGTCTGTCTCTCTGTCTGTCTACCTATCCATCTCATATAGATAGAATCTGTCTTTGATTTCTAGTTTGGAGTTCAGTAATATGCAGTAGGTAAAATGTGCCATGCAGACACCCTTCAAGGAAGAACTTGCTGCCCACCTGTAGGGAACACAGCCAGCAGACAGCCTGCAGGTGACAGAAACTTTAGGTTCTTTCCCCAAAAGCAGCATCTATGAAGTTTATAGATTTGTTGACTTAGTGAACCAGGTACAGTGGGTTGAATGATGCCTCCAAAAGATCATTTGGGATTAGAGTGGTTCTGAAATCTACTCATGGATGCCCTTACAAGAAAGAGCAGAGGAATTATATAGTAATAGATGGAAACTAGACTTCTGGTGGGAATCATGAGTGAATACTGATGTCAAATTATAATGCTATACACCTGATACTTAAATAATATCATAAACCAATGTTACCTCAATAAAAATTTATTTAGAAAAAAGTAAAATAAAAAGATGGAGGGAGATTTGAGACTCAGATGCACAGGGAAGGCAGCCATGTGAAAACAGAAGCTGGCACTGGGGGGATGCTACCACAAGCCAAGGATACCTGGAGCCATCAGAAGCTAAGAGAGGCAAGGAAGGATCCTCTTCTAGAGCCTTTGGAGAGAGCTGGGCCCTGCTAATACTTTGATGTTGGACTTATGGTGTCCAAAAACTGAGGGAATAAATTTCTGTTTAATCAGAGATGGCATCCCTAGGAAATGAATATGTAGGTGTATAAAGACCTACACTTGGGCCAGTGTGGCATGACCCATGAAAGATTCCTGCTCCAGTTTACTTTTGGGCTCTTGATGTTATGTCAGACCTGCATCGTGTTCAGCCTTTTCTTCTGCCCAATCCTTCTTCCTTCTGTCCTTCTTTAAGAGATTTTTATTCTAATAAACATCTCTCATTCTGAACTCTGCCTCACTGGCTGCTTCCAGAGAACCCAGCATGACACATTATAATAAAATATTTGTTAAATGTATAAATTAAATATACAGTGAGTTTCCAAAAGGCAAGAAGTAGGTTTTATTCATGTTCACAATCTTTAACCTTAGCACAGGGTCTCATAATAGTAGATGTTCAATAGCCATTTGTCAAATGAAAGAAAGAATGTGTAAAAATATCTGTTGATTGAATAGAGTCTACTGATTATAATAATTTTGGTAAAATACTTTTGTGTATTTCTTGTGATCCAGCACTGAGGAAGGAAGAAAGGAAACAAGGAATGAGGGAAAGAAGAAAGGAAGGAAAGGGAGGAGGGTTGATTGATGAAGGTTGCATGTTGTGTCATGAACTTGGCTAAGCATTGTCATGAGGCTCTTGTGACGGTGGGAGTGAAAAGGACACAACCTCCAAGAAGGACAGCTTTTCCCCTTGAGGGCAACTTGCAAAGCTGAGACTCTCCCTATCAACATACAGAAATAATTTCACCACCCTGCCCCCAGCTATTCTGACATAAATCCTTATGGATAAACATTTTGAGTGCAAAAATTAAACTGAAGGGACATGTTTAAACAAGCAGTGGAATGTGGGTAAAGGAAAAAGAATTGCCACTATTTTCAACAGTTGAAAAGTCTCTGTGCAGGAGATGAGATTTCAGAATCACTTTATATCACAGCATGTTTCAGGGGAACAGGACCTTGGAGGTCATCTACTGCAGAGAAGAGAGAGCAAATGATTTGCTCAAGTTTAACTATAGGTTAGCAGTGAAGATGAAGCTAAATCCTCAGTTCATTCCAGTAAATCTAAGAGGGGCAGCAGGGAAGAAGGAATGAAAGAAGGCAAGAGGGAAGTGAGGGGGAGGGGTTGAACCAAAATGGACAGTTTCACTATTTATGGGGAAAGGAAGTGAGCAGGATCTGGCTAAGTGCTTCAGATGGAATATGTCACTTATTCTCAACAACTAAGTGAGGCAAAATCTGCTACCTTCATTTTATCATCTAGGGTGGTGGACTCAGAAACACTGGGTGAGCTTCCCAAGTAAGTGGTCTCACTCCCAAGGCCATAGTTGTCCAGGACAGCATGTTACATGGGAGTAGAGTGGGATTAAAGTGGAAAGTTGGATGACGGTATGGTAAAAGGTGGGTTACCTGGGAAGCAGGCTGGAAAGGATATGGGGTTTGAGTAGGAAACCAGGATGTGCTTTTAGTAGCTCAGGAACCTCCAGAAAAGAGACTTAAAGCACAGGGTGATAGTAAAATCAAGGTGTCAGCAGGACTGTGTTCTTTCTAAAGGCTCTAGGATGAAATCAGTGTCCTCACTTTCCAGCCTCTGCAGACCACCTGCATTCCTTAGCTCATGGCCCCTTCCTCCATCTTCAAAGCTAGCAGCATCTTCAATTCTCTCTGACTCTCCTGCCTATCTAGAGAATCAAGGAATAGAGAGATACTACTGCAAGGTCTTTAATATTGTCTGCAAAGTCCCTTTTACCATGGAATGAGAGATTAGAACATAGGTATCTTGGAAGGAGTGACCATTATTCTGCCCTCACCCCCTCTTATCCCCCAGGCACTGTCACCACTGCTATCTTCACTATGTAAGTTGACATGGTGCATCGAGATCAGGTGGTGCTATGGTTTTCACACCATCAATGGGCCTGAGAATCTTCATGGGCACTGGGAGCCCCCAAACCTCCCAATGCCTCCTAAGGCCATTTGCCTCTAAGGTTCTCCTACCTCCCAGCTCTCTACTTTTAGCTCTCACAGAACCCCATCAGCTTCCCAGCCATGGGGACCTTCTCCCTCTCACAACTTTGCCCTCCCCAGCTAAGTCACCCAAGAAGTTTCTCTAGCTTTTGGAAAACAATAGACAGGGAGTGGAAATGGCCTGCCTTTGACTCAGCAACAAGCCTTTTCCCAACAAACAGAGCAAACCAAACAGAAATAAACAGTCATTGAGTTATTCTGCCAAATGTCACTGGGGTCACTTTTTTAATGTTTGTCTTCCTCACTGCACTGTACCTCTGGACAGCCGAGAGTGTCTGTACTTCAACCCTAGCATGGAATAGACACTCAGGAAACAGACTCTTGGGTGCCTTTCAATTCAAACAACCAATGTTATTCTCATGTTATTACTAATATCATTCTGGAAGAAAAAGTCACTGAAACTGCCCTACCATTTTGCTCTCAGTTCTCCAGTTTCTCTGAAATGATAGATGATATTGCAGATCAGAAGAGTGAACTGGGGATATTAAGGGAGTCCCTCCACTTTCCCCCAACATCAGAGTGCAAAACCACATGCATGTAATTTTGAGGGAGGATCCTGATAAAGGATTCCATCCATCCATCCATCCATCTGTCCGTCCGTCCGTCCATCCATCTGTCCATCCATCCACCCACCCACTCATCCATCCAATTAATATGATATGCAGAGGATGGCATAAGAAATTATATTTACAGAGCACCTACTATGTGCCAGAGACTGAACTTACACTTCATGTACATTTTTACTGGAGTTTTATGCTGAAGTATCACCAATAATAGCTTGCATTTGATTTGTATGACGTTCATACATTCAAAGTGCTTTCACACATATCTTACTGAGTGGCATGGACCTATGCAGGGTAGCTATAGACACATAATCACATTTCAGAGAGAAGAGGACTGCTATACAGAGAAGGATCCATCTGAAGTCATACAAGTAGCTGTGCTGAGGGCAGGTGTCCAGGCCCATCCACTTCCCATCCACTCCCTGCATACCTGGTGGTTTCACAGCCTCTACTTCAACAACCACCTCATTCTTTCTTCTACATAGAAACCTTGACCCCTCTCCAAGCACTGTACATACACAAAATACATACACCTACATGTGCAAAAATCAGCACATATTTGCACAAAAAACCACATTTGTTTACAGATATACGCACTCATATATGGGTGCTAGGGAGTAAGCATTTGAAACTCATCTTTTTTAAAGTAAGATTTTTACTTATGCACACAAGAACTGGGGTGTAGGCCAGAGGTGTGGAGGGTGAGAGGACTCACCAGAGCTAGAGTGGGGAGCAGAACAGGAGGATCTACTGAAATACACTGCTGAGGGGAGTAGTGGGTGAGACAGGAGAGGTCTGCTGTGCCATGGAGGTCAGCTTGCTGGTCAGGGATCGAACTCAGGCTGCAGTGGCTGCTGGTAGCACTGACACTTAACCCCTAGGCCACGAGGGAGGCCCCTGAAACTATCTTAAGCTGCCAGTGGTTCAGACAAAACTCCAAGAATATTTTCACATTTGTGTATAAGTAACTTCCTGAGCTAACAATACTGAGAAGCTGGGTGGAAGCTTGATGAACAGTGAAACCTCTGCAAAGTGAGAGGCAGTGAACAGCTCTACGGAATTTAAAGGCTATCTCCCTCAGAGAGATTTGCTTATATTCTGGGGATGACAGATCCGGAGAGAATGTGTTTACATTTGAGAGCGAAGGTCTCTATCTTCCCTTCTCTTTCCAGCTTCCTCACATAAGCTCTGAGACCCATAATTTTGGGATTACTCTCCTGTGGTTAAAACCTGGCTGCACGAGCAGGTAAGCACCTTGCCCTCACCTATTGCCCCATGGAGAACAATGCTTACTAAGATGTCCTAGGAGCCAATAAAAGGTCTCTTCTCTGACCCAGAGATCTTGTGTCAGAATAGATATAAAAACTTAACAAAAGTTATCTGTCCTAACCCCTATTGTCTGTTTATACAGAGTTCTCTGAACCAAAAACAATATTATTGTTAATAATACTAGTCCCACTATTGAGTGTTTACTCTGTTCCAGGCAAGACTAAAGGCTATAACTTGCCCAGGGTCACACACCTGGCCAGTGGTGGAGCCCAGGAAAATGTGGGTTTTACCTAGGGTGGTGCTGCATTCAATTGGGCACCTCATATAGAACATCACAGCCATGGCTACTTTGGACAAAGCACAGACCAAGGCAGACAGCAAAAGTCACCCAGCCTGAGGTCTCAAGCAGAGTCAATAAAGAATGGCATTAATGATGATTTATGCATTGTAAGGCTCATAATAATTTGCTGCATCTTTAAAAACAGCTTTATTTGATATATGTCTTCCACCATACAATACACCCATTTAAAGGGTAAAATTCACTGGCTTTCAGTATAGTCACAGATATGTTCACTAATCACCTAGAAAAGCTAGCTCATGCCCTTTAGCTTTCATTTCCCTAGCTCCCCATACCCTTCGGTTCTAAACAACCACAAATCTACTTTATGTCTCTTTAGATTTCCCTATTTGGAACACTTCACATTAATGCAATCATATAATCTTTTGCCTTTTGTGACTAGATTCTTTCGCTTAGCATAATGCTTTCATTATGCTAAGGTTCATTCATGTTGAAGCATGAATCAGCACTTCATTCCTTTTATGCCCCAATAATATTCCATTGTAGACTTACTTACAGCACATTTATTTATCCATTCATCAGTTAATGGACTTTGGGTTGTTTCCACCTTATGGCTCTTATGTATAATGCTGCTATAAGCATTATGTACCTATTTTTATTTAGACCGATGTCTTCATTTCGTTGGTTCTATTCCTGGGAGTGGAATTGCTGAATCATACAGAAGCTCTATTTTTTCTTTTGTTAACATTTTGAGGAACTTCTACGCTGTTTCCCAAAACTGCTGCACACTTTCTATTCTCACCAGCTATGCAAAAGGGTTCAATTTCCCCACATCCTTTCCAATATTTGCTATCATTTGTCTTTCACATGTTAGCCATCCTAGTGGGTGTGAAGTGTTAACTCACTGTGGTTTGGGTTTGCATTTCCTTAATGACTAATAATGTTGAATATGTTTCATGTGTTTCTTTGTATATTTACACGGAAAGCCGTCTATTTAGAACTTTTGCCCATTTTTAAATTTGGCTGTCTTTTATTATTGACATGTATAAATTCTTTAGGTAGTCTATATATAAGTCCCCATCAGACATATTATTTAAAAATATTTCTTTCCATACTGGTTGTCTCTTCACTTTTTGATGGTGTTCTTTGAGGTATGAAAGTTTTTAATTTTGGTAAAATCCAATTCGTTTTTCTTTTGTTGCCTGTGCTTTTGGTATCTTAAGAAATCATTGACACAAAGAGGTAGAGGTCCAAATTCGTTCTTTTGCTTATGAATACGCAGCATCATTTGTTGACTAAAGGAATTTCCCCCATTTAATTGTCTTGACACACTTGTTGTAAATCAATTGATCCTAAATGCAAAGGTTTATTTCTGGACTTTCGATTCTATTCCATCAATTTTTACGCCAAGTCTTAGGCCGGGACCACACCGTCTTAATTACTATAGCTTTGTAGTAAGCTTGAAATCAGGAAATGTGAGTCTTTCAACTTTTTTCTTGTTTAAGATTGTTTTAGCCCTTCTGGTCCCTTGCATTTCTCTTTGAATTTTAGAACCGGATTGACAATTTCTGCAAAAATTCCAGGTGGAAATTTGACAGGGATTATGTGAATTTACTAATCACTTAGGGGATTATTGTCATTTAAACAATATTAAATCTTTCAATCTATGAAGATGGGATGAGTCTCTGTACAGCATTACTTTTTATTTCTGAATAATATTCCACTCTATGGATATAGCACATTTTATTTATCCATTTGGACATTAGGGTTGTTTTTGCTTTTAGCTATTATGAATAATATTGCTATGAATGTCTATGTACACCTTTTTATGCAGATAAATAGTTTCATTCTCTTGGCTCTATGCCTAGGATGGAATTATGAGTTACATGATAATTCCATGTTAAACATTTTGAGGAAATGGTAGACTATTTTCCAGAATGGCTGTATTATTTTACATTCACCATTTATATTCTCAGCAATATGTAAGCATTCCAATTTCTCCACACTCCAACTAACATTTGTTATCTATTTTGACCACCCTGGTTGTTGTGAAATGGTATTTCACTGAGGTTTTGATTTGCATTTCCCTAATGACTAATGGTGTTGAATATTTTTTAAACGTTTTTAGGGCTATTCCCTTCACCTGAGGGCTTTAAGCAATGAAGACTGTTTTGGAGCAGGTGTGCCAAGAGACCGCTGGGAAGGTTGAGCCAGGCTGTGTTGGAGGTGACCATAGAAATAGTCTTGCCAATTGGTACTTGTGGAATGCTTCAAACCCTGTGGAGGGGAGATGCAGCTTGGCCTCCTTCTCAGAAGGTTGTCCTCAACCTGGGTTAGGTGCCATGAATAGCAAGTATTCCTCCTAAACAGCCTCCCAGTGAAAAGGGCTGCCAGATAGATAGATGGAAGACAACAGAAAAGGTATACACACAACCTCATATTGCTGATGATTTTTGAAACTGAGGTGAACTTGATCCATTAAAAAACAACAAAAACTCTACCTAAAAAAAATAACATATTAAAATTTAAAAAGAATTAGGGTTTAATGGAAAAGAATACATTTCCTTCATCTTTCTCCAGTATTGTTGCTATCTTTGGCACTGTGTAAGGTGGCTAAGTGATGTCATGGTTAAGAGAGTTGGCCTCATATTCAAACTTCCTGAGTTCCAATTCTGTCTCTGTCACTTACTGGCTGTGTGACCTAGGGCAAGTTACTTCATCTCTCTGGGTCTCAGCTCTCACATCTACAAAAAAGATGAGGGTGGTAATCAGAGTATCTACCTCATTAGGCATTGTGAGATTTAAATGTAAAGTACTTAGAATGATGCCAAACCTGTAGTGAACACTGTAAGTATGATTTCTTACTATTACTTATAATATAACAGTTGACTTTCTCACAACACAAAATTAAATCCCAGGGTCAACTGGAGGGATAGGTGGGGCAATGAAGGTGGAATTTATTCTGATAGTTTCAACAAGAAAGATGCAAAATCAAGGTGTTTGATCAATCCTGAAGTCTTCAAAACCTGCTGCTCACTGGAATCAACTGGGGAATTTTTTAGACAAATAAAGACTGTCTTTATCCAGATCAATTAAATGATCCAGGCCAGTTAAATCAGATCAGAGAAGTAAGCCTAGGCTGCCTTTTCAAAAGCTCTCCAGGTGATACTAACACGGAGTAAGGGCTGAGTGTCACTGGACTAGATTCTTGTAACTTAACGTGTGGCTCAGGGCTCAGCATCGTGAGCGTTACCTGGGAGTGTGCTGAAGCTGCAGACGCTTAGGCCCTGCCTTGCCAAAGACCTACTACCATTTCAACAAGATTTCCTGGTGGTTCTCATGTAACTGACATGTGAGGAAAATTGGATTAGATGACCTCCAAGTTCAGCTTGTTCTGAAAAAGGTGTTCAATAAATGCTCAACAAAATAATAGCATTGTTATCTGATGTCCCAGTAAAGTCCTGGGCAGAAAGGTTTGGGTAAGCTGGACCAGTAGGGAAGCCATCAGAGCCAAAAAGGGAATTTTTTTCCCCAGGCATGGAAATCTTGACAAAAGCACACCTGTGCTTACAGGCCAAGGGTAATTTAACTAGCTGGGTGCCCCTAGCAATCGAGCTTCTGGTGCCAGTGGAAAGGAATGAGAGAAGTGACATAGATTGATAGGAACCAGAGACAGAGAGTAAGAGAGATAAGATAGCTGCATTTTCCCCAGGTCTCAATGAACTCTGGTTTTGATGGAATTCCAGTGCTGTGAATGGCTTGTATGAGTCATTCACATTGAGAACTGGCAGCCTCCAAGGATGTGTCCTCAAAATTTGCATATGAATTCTTTTTTTAAAAAATTTTGTATTATTGAGGTAACCTTGGCTTACAATGCTGTGTATGATTTAGGGGAATAGGTACACACCCCCTCTGATGTATATCACAACACCACACCGACTACTGAAGCACCCATTGCCCTTCACCACAGACCACAGAGCTCCCGCTCTCTTTTGCCCACTCCACACTCCCACTCTAGTAGCCTCAGTTCTGCTGTTACATTTCTAAGGTTTGCTCTGGTTTACTTTTGTTGGTTCCTTTGTTTTGTTTCTCTGCAGTCCATACGAGTGGAATCATCTGGTATTGCTCTTTCTCCTTCTGACTTATTTCATTTACCATGATCCCCTCCAGCTTCATCCATGTTGTCACAAATGGCAAGAGTTCATTTTTTTTTTATAGCTGAGTAGCACTCCATCATGTACATACACCAAATCTTCTTAATCAACTCACCTGCCATTGGGCATTTAAGTTGTTTCTATAACATGGCTATTTTAGATAGTGTTGCAGTGAACACAGAAGTGCACATGTCCCTTCAAATTAGTGCTTTTGCATTCTTTAGATAAATACCAAGGAGTGGAACTGCTGGATCATATGGCAGATTTATTCCCACCGACAGTGAACAAAGGCTCCTTTTTCTTTATACCCTCACCAACATTTATTGTTTCTAAGGTTTTTCTTTTCTTTTTTGATATGGGCCATTATAATGGGAATAACAATAAGTAATGTTGAACATTTTTTTCATGTGCCTGCTTGCCATCTGCATGTCTTCTTTGGAGAAGTGTCTATTTAGGTCTTCTGCACATTTTTGATTAGATTATTTGTTTTCTTTATGTTGAGTTGTATGACTGCATTTCTATCAACCCCAACTATTTCTGTCTTCTTATTTCACCCTCCAAATCCACCTCCTCTTAACCTGAGTTTCCTATATCATTGAATCACTACCCCCTTCACATGCTGGCAAACAAGGCACTGTTCTGTGTGGTCATGGAAATCAAGATTTACAGGATGACCATTGTACAAAGAAGCTCAAAGTTCAAAACCAAGTCAAGTGTCAACACACCCTATCAAAATATGCAAATGGAAACATTTTCATCTTCCCAAATTGAACTCTTTCCTCATTAAACACTAATCCCTGGTAACCTCTACACTACTTTCTTTCTGTATCTATGAATTCTTTTAAAATTTGACCACTTCCTAGGTACCTCATAAAAGTTTGGAATCGTACAATATTTTGTGACTAGATTTTTGGTAAACTGATTTATTTCACTGAGCATAATGTCTTCACGCTTCATCCCTACTGTAGCTTGTATCAGAATTTCCTTCCAATTGTTACCCAACATCTTGCTGCTCTAGGAGACAATGAATAATCATGTATCTAGACAAGATCATTCTGTGATGTAGGAAGAGGACCTAGGGAGACATAAAACTTGTCTCTGCTTGTTAAAGACAGTAATCAGCACTAGAAGGGGGTCAGTTGGGGGGAATTAGAGACTTCACCTATGAATAGCCTGAAAAGATTGAGGGGAAAATGGCTGATATCCATAGGAGCTATAATAGGAGAACAGGACCAAGAAACACCAAGGGTGTATAAAGTTGATGAGCGTTTATGTGTGTGATGGGAATCATTCCTCTAAAGCTAATTGAATTTCCTAAATTTCACTTATGTCAAGTACATCGTGCTACCTTTGGGCAACACAGCTTGTTCTAGCTGCAGAAGGGCATCCATCAACTCAGGCAGTTCTTAGTCTTCAGGGCACTGTGACAATGTGTTTCTGCTGGGTCAGTGGTTGACTCCAGTTGCCTCAGCCCCTTCTCTCTCTCTTTCCTGCCCCCAGGTCCCTCACCTGGTAGCCCAAAGCTCAGCACAGGATATAGTTGCAGCCCCAAACTTCAGGCATCTGGCTTCTCAGTGTAAGAGGAACAGTGAGGGCAATCTCCCAATCAGAGCTAGTGCCCATATGAGCGCCATAGCCAACTTGATGGTAGAAGGTGACGTTTCCCAGAGTCCACCTCCTGATGTCCTAATAGGGGTTGCTGGGAACTAGGGGTGGAGCTGAGGCACCATGTTGACCTTAAAAATACTAAACACAGGTGGGTTGCTCTTTTATCTTTCTCTTTTTTTGGCTTTGGCTTGCACCCTAGTCTCTGCTCACCTGATGCTATCTGCTGGGAGAACATGGTTTCCAGCCTCATGCCAGCCAATAAATTTTCTTTTCCTTTTCTCTCTTAGCTCACCCTTTTCTCACTCCCTATGTAAATAAATCCTTTAAACATGTTTTATTTACTCTCTTGTGTCTTCTCTGTGTCTTATCCTGTATCCTTAAGCATTTCCTCCTTGGTCCACCCAGCAACATCAGGACGAAGAAAAAGTGGGACTTTTTGCTTAGAGTCTCAGAAAAGGATGTCAGAAGTTAAAGGAATCTCAGCTGTGGCATGCACTCATTTTATTTCTTCAGAAAAGGAAACTGAGAGCCAGGAAGATGGTGTAACTTGCCCAAAGTCACACAATAGAGCCAAGGCAAGAATTTAGGTCTCTACTGTTTCTTCTAAGTTGTTAGAACTTCTTCTAAGTTGCTTCAGCAACAATAACTTCTCATTCTTGCCCATCCTGCTGGCCTCTAAGGCCCTTCAATCGACCCAGAAAGGTATCTCTACCCATGTCCTTGGGGCTAAAAACTGAAAAACCCCAGAGGCAGCCCTTGAAGACCCTCTGTAATAATCCCTCATTAGCTCCATTGACTCCATGCTACTTTCTCTCTTACCTTGGACCCCCCCCTTCCCTTCATCATGAGTGCTTACTTTTTCTACTAAAACTGCACGGAGGCCTTGGGCAAGCCATATGAGGAGGAAAGTCCCAAGCAGGATAAGAAATTATTAAGCTAATTGAACGTTGCCATATAGGACTCGAAATGTCTTTTCCATCTGAGAAGCCAGCCCCTGCCCAGACCCACCCCCCTATATACACTGTTTATTTCTAGAGCACTCTTGTTTCCATGAAATGACTGAAATATCCTAAAAGGGACAGTTAAAGATTTGAAATTACTACTGTATTGATTCAGGCAAGTTCTTTCCTTAGGAATTTTGGACTGATCTGAGAAAAACTTTTTGAAAGTTCCAACACACCTACTTTAATCTCATTAGTGCAAATTCAACTGACAGGCACTAAAGCAACCCCGGGGGGTGGGGGCCTAGACGTGCAGACACTTACAAGGGGCAATTTCCTTCGCACCTGGAGATGAGAAATCACAGTTGTCAGCTCTTGCTTTGAAAGACAGGAAGATTGGTGATAAAGTCAGAGTTGCAGGCAGAGTAAAGACACATTCAATTCCCCCCAGGGAGGGAGGAGCAAGATGGAAACAGCTAGAAGAGGGAAAGAGCACAAAGAAAAATGAAAGACAGAGTTGGCATCCCAAGCAGTTCACACCTTTCCCAAGAAAGAACTAGGATTAAAGCCATCAAAACAAATCCAACTGCCTCTCCCCTTTGTTCCCCCAAAAGCCTCCAGAGTGAGCTTTGACCACATCTGCAGCCTCATGGCCAGAAACCACGTAGACATTCTAAGTCTTTGCTCATCCTCCTGAGTCAAATCAATATTATACTTGCTCCTTATTTCCATAACTCTCCAACAGACGTTCCAGGAACTTGGACCTGGAACTTTCCCTTCTGACATAGAATTGACTTTTGTCACATTAAGATGCTAAAACAAAACAAAATGAAGTGAAAAACAACTATAATTAGCATGATTTGTCTTTTTAAAGAGCACTTTAATACCAAATAAAGTTCTTTATATAGATTTTAGTTTTCTCATTTTGACATGATCCTTAGCATTTGGTGCCAGGGAATAAAGACATTTCCAACTTCAGTTCCTTCTATTACACTGGTCAACAAATTTTTACAAAAGTCATGTTACTGAAATAAAATTAGTCATTTCCTATCAATTTGCATGTGCTCAACACGTATACGACAGTCAAATTCTAATTTTGGCTCTAGTTTTTTTGGTAATCTGTAATAAATTGATGTTTATATCACAAAATGCATGCCAATGGTAATAGGGCTACGGTTAATACCTGTAAAAAATCAATCAAGTCATAGACTACTTCTTAGATTTCTTTGCTCGTCTCTTGTACAGCTGTTCAGGAATAGAATAGATGGAGGACGGTTTCCATTGTGCAAAAGCAAAGCCTTAAGACTCAGTTTCAAAGAGTCTAGATAGAAATAGTCTCCATTCTTGTGGGGTCATGACTGATTTCTAAGGCATTCATGAGGCCCTCAATATCGGAACAGAATACCAGAGTACTTAACTTTCTGAAGAAAGGCTCCAACTCTTGGTGGCCCTTTCAGAATAAAGTAATTGTGACATCTTCTTCTACAAGATTCCATTCTTGGAGTCTTGATCCTAGCAATTCTGCCTTGCTCTTGGGTAAGTCCAAATCACAAACTAGGTCATTTAGTTCTTCCTGTGTTAGTCTGTGTGGGGTTGATGATGCACCACAGTGAAAATCTGGATCACTGCATGCTGATAGAACAGGAGAAGAACAGGTCGGCTCACCCTTGTCCTCATCAGATGAATCAAGAGAATATTCTGCTGGAGGTTCTAGAACAGGAAGTCCCTCACCATGTGGAACTGGTCTCAATGCAGACGGAATGTTTGGGCAGACCATTCTCTACTTCTTTTCCTTCGTTATTCCACCAGAAAGAGGAGGAACCAAGCAGAAGTAACAGTCTTTTATGTGGTTGCTTGGCTCTCTCCACACCATGGGGACTGCAAATGGCATTGATGGACTTTTGCCATTTAACCACTGTGAAAGCTGTGTTATCCATGTAGCACAGCATATATGCGGGGCCCAAGGCTTGTCTTGGTCACCAACCTTGCATCCAAAGTAGATGATAAGCCTTCTTCACTTGAGAAGTGATACTTTTCTTCTGGCTGGCAAATGTCACTTCCCCACAAATAGAGCAGAAATTGTCCACACTATCAACACACTTTCGAGGTATTACTGTTCTGTATTGTGCCTAAATGGATAAAATCATAACAGTAGGTTAAACTGTCTCGCACAAAGTCTGAAATATTTTCAATGCTCAACCTTTCTGACAGGGCCTTCTATAGTGTACTGCTGACGTCAGCTTACTTCAGCAGCTGCCTGGCAGTAATATTGCATTGCATCAGAAAATGATGCAATCAACTCTGGATGATGTATGCATGATGGTATTATGCAATGTGATGCAATATTACATTACATCCTTCTAGGCCGATTTAGGATGTTGTTGCAGTACTACTGGATAAATTTACATGGTGAAACATATAAAATGAATTATATGAAATATCTTCAAAAAGAGAGGTAATAAAACATTTTCAGGGTTACATTCATGTTCAGTACACCAAGATACTACAGATTAGGGCCTTTTTAAGTCAGTAATGATCTCACTGTTGATCAGTGTTATCACCATTGGTTTCCCTTCTCTAAAACCTACCCTTTAACCCATCTCAACGAATGAGAATATACAGGCATTTTTCCTCTCTCACCCTCAGAAATGTCCTTTCCTTTCTCTCCCTGGTACCTCTTGCTCTTGTTCACCTTTGAGGAAGGCTTCAGAAGTCTCCCCTTCCCCCACAGGCAGAGCTTCCACTCATGCCATACTTTGTCAATACTGTTCACTATATTGTACTGAAATTAATTATTTTCACACTTCTGCCTCTCTCCTTCCAGAACCCCTTGGGGACAGAGGTGAGTTCTCACCCATTGTTATAGTCCTAAGCATCCTGCAGAAAGTCCCCTCCCAAGAAGGGGAGCTCAGCCAGTGGCAGAGGAGGGAATGACTGGCACATGGGCCTCAAATTCACCAAAAGTATACTTAAGACTGCTGGCACTACTGAGACCACAACAATGGAGAAAAGAAGGTTCTTGCCTGTGGGGAGTTTACTTTTAGGGACTTGGATAAATCGAGCAGACTTAAACGAGAAAACATAAACCATTTGGAATCAGTGTGACTCAGACTGTGGGCATAATAGCTGAGGGAACTGTAAATGAAAGAGAAACCATCTCAGGGTGGGGCTTTCCAGTGATGGTTTCATGGAAGAGTTGAGTTTGAATCTGGCCCTTGAAAGAAGTATAGAATTCAAATTGGCAGAGGAAAGCAAAGATAACTAAGAAAGGGTAAAGAGTAGCAGTGAAGAACTGAAGGAATTATGCAGTGGGGGAAACAAGCCAGATATTAGGGTCAGAGCATAGTGGTAAAAATTAAGGAAGCCAACTATGGAATTCGGAGAGGGAGACAGGTTGGGTGGGAACACTTGGAATAACCTGCAGGAGAGACTGAATGCCATGCAGAGTAATGGAATTTCATCGCTGGAAAGATTAGGCAGCTAATCTTTGTGGGATAATCTTAGTTCAACCCGCTTGTTTAACAGATGAAATGACCAAGGCACAGAGAGAGTGCCTCTCCCAGGTAGGTGAATGGTAGCATCAGTAGTAAAAACAAATGCAGTGGTTGACTTTTACCGGGCTCTTACAACACACCGAGCATTGCTTGAAGAGATTCATATGCATAGCTCATTTAATCCTTACAACAACCCTAGGAGGTAGGTACCATATTTATCCCCATTTCGCAGATCAGGAAATAGAAGTTAAGCGGCTTGCTAGAGTTCACAAGGTAAGGCAGACAAGTCACAGAGTCAGCACTTTGGACTTGATCTCATGGGATGCTAGCACTAGTGGAAAGAAGATGGGATTTGGAATCAAAGGCCATGCATTCAAATTCTGGCTCCACCCCTGTAGTCATGTGACCTCAGGCAAGTTACCTAACTTTGCTGATCCTCTGTTTCCTCATTGGTACAAAGGGGATAATAATTCCTACCTCACAGGATTTCTGTGGGGATTAAATAAGATTATATGTGTCAAGTTCTTGGCACAAAATACATGGTCAGGAAACAGTGGTTCCCTCCCCAACCCATCTCCTTCCAGCAGCCTTGACACTGCCTCTCCGGAACTATGACAGCGACTACCCAGCCTTGCCTCCCCTCTCCCTGTCTGCACACTAGTCTTCCAGGTTGTGGTGTCTTTCCCTGGAGGTACCTGGGAGCAGGTACCTTGTCCTTAAGAGGTCCTGAGGCAGGGAAAGGAAGAATCTAGCTGGCTTCTCTGATAGATGGCGCTATTCTTATTTGACCCCAGTGACAGTAGCAGCATGCGTGGTGTGAGGTGGGGAAGCCCCCTGTGGAAAGACACGAGCTAAACTGATCCTTGCATGGAATCACTTAGCTCAAGCCTTCGGCTTCCTGAATTTTCTGAGTTCCTCATTCTCTCTCCACCCTTTTTACTCAATCTATCTTACATTCTGAGTTGTGCTCCTTCCTTTTCAATAGGGGGCCTCCAAGAATATGGATAGGAGACTAATTGGTGAGGAGGTTCCAACATTGTATCTAGACCTTTGCTCAAACTAAGTTGCCCAAGATGGAGAGATAAGTTGGGATAGGATGAATATTCCTCCTTGTAAGTTTTAAATGTTCATGGCCTCCTTGGTGGCCTAGAAGTCAATTCTCAGCACTATCACTGCCATAGTCTGAGTTCGATAGCCAGCCAGGAAGCTAACCCACATGGTACAGCAGACCTCTCCTGTCTTGCCCACTGCTCCCCTCAGCAGTGTATTTCAGTCAATCTGCCTGTTCTGCTCCCGACTCTGTCTCTGGTGAATCCTCTCATCTTCCCTCCCTGCCCACCCCCACCTCTCTGGCCTTCTATGCAAAAATAAAAATTAATTAATTAATTAATTAAAAGCCAGGAGATTTTAAAAATAAATAAATACATTTTAAATGTTCAGATAATTCAACAGCTTCTCGGCCTCTTGTTTGCAAACCACTGTCTTCTAATCCCTTGAGTGTTAGTTAGCAAGTTTGAGCACATCTGGAAATTAGTATTTGGGGAGCCACTTAAGTTAATTGCCAGAAGAAAAGGCTATTTGGGTGACCTAGGAGTTAATATGCTCCCATTGTAGACTCTATTTCTAGTGGATTAAAATGAAGGTGAAGGAGGACTCACCGAAGCCATCGGGGAAGGCATGTAACATTTTGGCAACACCTACTGTGTACAAGGCACTGTACTAGTGTCTTGTGTATGTCTTGTTTAATCTTTCCAACAATCCTTTGAAGTTGGTGAAACTGAAGCACTCAGTCACCTAGTCTCACTTTCTAGCTGTGTAACTGAGGCATAAGAACTTCTCTCAGCTCCTGTTCCCACATCAGAAAAGCAGAGGTGATAGGCCCATCACACAGAAGAGTTGCCAAGGTCAGACTGTAAAGGGCACGGCACCTCCCTGACTCAGCAGTGGTGACTCCTGATTGGCTGCTACTGAGAGCAGGCTGGTCACAGAGGTATTTAGAGAGGGGGAGGATTCACGAGGCTGGCCTTGAACTTGGGAAGGATCCAGTTTGGTCTTGTTGCATCTAATTGGGTTTCATTCTGGGTGAAAAAGAGAGTGAGCAGTTTGGTGTGAGAACCCTCGGGTGGAAGCCAGGAATCCAGCGCCCTGCTTCCTGCTGGGTTGTGGGGCCTGTCCAGGCTATGGGGCCTCAGTTTCCACACCTGTAAAATGACCTGGTTGGACTCTGCAATCGCTAGAGTTCCTTCCTGCCCTGTGAAGAACCTGGTGTTCCAGAACATAAGTTCATTTCTATAATCCCAACAAGACCGATTCTGGCTTTTCAAATGTGACAGGCAGCTCAGGAGCTACAAGAAAAATATCTCTCAAGCAATTTCAAACCAAAACAAAGTCAGCTCCAGGTGCTGCCTCTGGATTGGATGAATTTTCCATTTCTTGCCCTGTTCACCTGCACAGGGAACAAAAACAAGCAACTTTTTTTTTTTTTTTTAATAACACACACATTGTCTTTCTACCTGGCTTTTCAATGGGCTGTGTGCCAGCCAGGTGGATAAGATCTTTCAGGAACTTTTATAATGTCACATACTTATGCAAATTGGCAAAGTGTTTATAGCAACAGGCACCATAACAGCACTGAGGTTTCAATTAGTGAAAATCAGCCAGGCAACCTAAGCAGCTTTGAGGGTGAATACGTGAATACGGAGGCACTCGAGAGCCAGAGGGTGGGGCTTACGTGTTTTGAAAGGACTGATTCTGGAAGCTCCAGCTTCAACATGGCAGCTGCCTGGTGAAACCTGGGACAGCATGGGGATAGGGAGAGGAGCGGTGGGAAAGCAATTCCATCTCTTGAGTCCAGGTGTCTGTTCTGGCCAGGGGTGGGTGGCTGTCCCATATCATGGGCTCTAGGATGACTTGGGCCATGCACTGGGTTGGCTGCCCACTCAATCATTTCCATCCTCCACACAGACTCTAAAGGACATATTTCAGCAACCTCTCCAGTGCAAAGGTCTCTATAAAGTCAGATTCACTTGTGCAGTGTTTGGAGCAGCCTTTAAAGTTGGACACACCTGGATGAAGACCCAGGTCCCTCCCAATGCCGCCTACTAACTCTGTGATTTGGGGTCAAATACTTAGCTTTCTAGTTTCATTTACTTCTTTGTAAGACAGAGATGGCCAGACATGAATTTTATCTGCAGTCTCACTTTCTAGTTATGTGTAATGCATCCATCTCCTTGGATTATTTAGGAGTTTATAAAGAAGTAACGTTGTGCCTGACATGTAGTAAGCATTCAATCAATGGGGATTCCTATTATGCTGTCATCATCGTCATCATCATAATCATCTAGAACATTCCCCAAGCTGTATTTGTGTGTGGTATATGTATGGGGGGCGAGGAGGGGTATCAACAGGCAAGATCTGAAAAATAAAACCTGTTCTGTAGCCAAATTAATTAGGATGGGCTTCCTTCCCATTTCTCAAAGTGCTAGTGAGAAATTTTACTCTCTGAAATGGAGTTCTCATGCTCATTATTTCTCAAATTGATTTGTTCTTAGAACCCCCTTAGGTTGTGGGCCATTTGGGAGACTAGAAATCTATGAAATACCTTGGAAAAATCATAACCAAGGCCTAGAAGGAAAGAAAAGAAAACTCGAAAAGTGCATGATGAGAGGTAAAGAGCAGGACATTGAGGAGGGAGTGAAAATGAAAAATACAAAGGTGAAAGAAGTAGACCAAGATATGCTCTGGGGCCCCTGCACCCCACTGCAGTGTCAGAGCAGCCAGGGTGACCCCTGCTTCTCAGGGAATTCTTATTTCCACTTGCTCATTTGGATCTCTAGACAAACCTTTGAAGGAGCCAGACCTGATTTTCCCTATTTTAGAGATGACCATAGTCAGGCAGTGAAAATTCATGCTACCAACCCAGGACCCAGACCTAAGCCCTCTTTCCCTAAAGGTCAAATTCTAGAGTTTGCATGTGAGCAATTGGGAGGCTGATTTCGATTCTAGCATACAGATAATTCCAACTTCACTTAGTCTGAGTTCAAGAACTAAGGTCAAATTTGGCTTCCTTCTGGCCTTCAATGTTACCCGCCTGCTTTCATTTGTAGCGTGTTTTCTATGCTGACATTTGGAACACTACTAAAACGTGCTCTGTTGAGAAGCATCATTGGAGCCTTACCAAAAACACTTTTTAGTGGCTTCCATTTACCTGAACCAAATTCCTCTTCTTGCCTTTCCTTCTCTGTAACCCCGTCCTCTTTTTTTTTTTTTAAAGATTTATTTATTTATGCATACAAGCTAGGGTGTAGGCCAGAGGTGTGGGGTGGTGAGAGGATTCACCAGAGACAGAGTGGGGAGCAGAACAGACAGACTGAAATACAGTGCTCAGGGGAGCAGCGGGCAGGGCAGGAGCGGTCTGCTGCGCCACGTGGGAAGCTCCTTGGCTGGGTATCAAACCCGTGCTGCAGTGGCTCTGGATAGCTTCCCAGTGCTGCAACTTAACCCCTTATACCACCAGGGAGGCCCCCCATCCTCTTTTTTTTAACCCTCAGTGACCTTGACTTCAGCCTCCAGGGTTCAGGTAACCCTCCCAACACCCTATTACCTCGCTACAGAAATCACTGAAGTCAGCCTGTTTCCTCCACAGTCCTCAGAGATAAGGAAACATCCCAGAGGCCTGTAAATAAGTGCAAGAAACAGCACCCCACCCAGGGCTCTATTTCACTTTGATGAAAATTGTCTGCAGCGAACGATGCAAAGTGCCCTGGGCAGTGGCAGAACCCAGTGGAGTTCCTGTACCTCAGCACTTTCTGACTTAATCACCGGGCTGCACATGGAGGGTTACTTTGGTTGGGGAGTAAGAGGTGGCGTTGTGTGCAGCGGAGTGGTGGTTCTCTTACTCCTGCTGTGTGTGCTGAGCTGGAGAACACTCCCTGTCAAGGGATAAGAGGCACAAGCAGTAAACATTCCAGCCAGGTGATAGTGATCAATTAGGGGCGAGTGGGAGTTCGCAAGTCACACCCAAGCTTCTCAAAGCCAGCTCGAGACACCTGGGAAAGCATGTGGAGAGAGGCCTTTCCTGGGTGTTTTGATGGCTGGCTTTTGGTTTTTGTTTTTGTTTTTACTGGGAAACCAAATTTAAGCAGGACCAAAAGGTTTGCTCTGAAGTCCAAAACGCTGAGAACAGGGACTCTTTCCCTCCATCAGTCATTCAAAGATCATTGATTACAGCGGTGCTGTAGACACAGCACCATGTGTGAAATCTTTGGAGGCAGCTGAAGGCTGAGGGCTGCCCACCAGGAACTCACAGGCCAGCTGAAGTGACAAGACCCTCAAACAAAGTGTCAGGACCAAAGACAAGGCAGGACAATGCTCTAGGAGGCAGACATGCACATTTGTCATTTTTGTCAGCTCTTGGGAAAGCCACTCTTCCACACTGCAAATGGCCCTGATCAGCCCAGTCCTCTCTGTCCCAGCCCCCAGCAGAGGAATGAATGAGTGAGCAAAGACCTTCTCTACCAGTGATTTTTTTCAGTGAGGACACAAAGGGAAGAAACTGAGGTTCAAGAGCGTTAACTTTTCCCAAGGTTGCTATGTGGTAAAAACAAGTCTTAAAACCGGGTCTGTCTTGCTCTAAGCTTCTGCTCTTTTCACACGGTCACTTGACCAAGAAATGGAGGAAACAAGGAATAAAGAAGTGGAACCCAGAGGTGAGCACAGGAACCCTTCTAAGGCACTGCCAATGTAAAAAATATTCAGGAGCACTGTCAAGGGATGAGAGGCACGAGCAGTAAACATTCCAGCCTGGTGATAGTGATCAATTAGGGGCCAAGTGGGAGTTTGCAGGTCACACCCAAGCTTCTCAAAGCCAGCTCAAATATGTTCTCGTGGAATATGTTTTCATGAAATTTAGAAGGGGAAGAGTTATTTCAAAAGACAGACACAGTCTAGCCCTTAGCTCTTGATGATGGGCAACAGACTGAGAAACTGTGCCTGTTAGTTATCTTTTCGCCCCAGTGCCTAGCACTTGTTTAATATGAAGTAGTCTAATGCCACGCCATTACTTGGACTGGCATTAAGTAATAAGAGCTTGGTGATGAAGAGCATGGGCTTCCAAATTGGATAGGTCTAGGTTTACATAGTCCCTTTACTGGAAAAGGTGACTTTTTACAAGGAAATAATTGAAAACGGAACCCTTTTTCACACCATCCAAAATCAGTGCCAAATGGATTAATAGGACAAATGTCAAAGAAAAAATTTGAAAACTTTTGGAAGAAATACATAAATGAATATCTTTATGATTTTAGAATAGGAAGAGAGTTCTTAATCATAATACAAACAGTGCTAATTATAAAGGAAAAGACAGATAAATTTTACTATATTAAAACTTTCTGCTTGTCCAGAGTCTCCAATGAAAATTAAAATATAAGCTGCCAACTTGAGGAAATACTTGAAATACATGTAGCCAATAAAAGATTCCTTTAAAAAACATTTAAAGCATTCCCACAAATAAAAAGTTGAACTCAAGATGAAAATGGTGAAAACCATAAGGAAGCATTTCATAGAGCAAAAGGCACATATAAAGAGATGCTTACCTCACCAATAACTAGGAGGAGGCGGTTCACATTTCACCATCATGAAATGCCAATTTACGCCCATTTGATTGACTAATCTGAGAAGTCTGACAATACCAAATGTTGGAGAGCAGGAGGACCTCAGATACATTATTGATGGGGAAATTGGAAAACCATTTGGCATTATCTTATGAAGGTGAACCTACTTGGTACCTATCCAATTTCTCAAAATAAATACAGATAGAAAAAATTTTGTGCATGTATACCAAGAAACACATATACCAAAAAAATCATTATTAAAATGATCAAAATAGAACTAATAGAAGCAGTCTAATTACCCATTGAAAGGAGAATGCATAAATAAATAAGTGTATTGATGAAAGCGGAATGTTCCATAGCATGAAAGCAGAACTGTGTTCTTTCATATGGATAAATCTAAATAGCAACATGTCGAATGAAAAAAATACAAGGCCCAGCAGACCACACACAGCATGGTACACTTTTTTTAAAGTTTGAAAACTAAGCAAAGTTAAAACTACACTAAGCCGAGTCCTCCTTAGTGGCCTAGGGGTTAAGTCTCACATTGTTCGATCCCAAGTCAGGGAGCTTACTCACATATGGCACAGCAAACCTCTCCTGTCTTGTCTGCTGCTCCCCTCAGCAGTGTATTTCAGTGGATCTGCCTGTTCTGTTCCCCACTCTGTCTCTGGTGAGTCCTCTCAAGCCCTGTACCTCTGGCCCACACTCCAGTTCTATGCAAAAATAAAAAGAAAGAAAAAACAATAAAAAAAAACCCTACACTAAGACTAAATAATATACCACTTGGGAATAATATTGATTTGGGAAAAAAAACTTGTTAAAAAGAGGCAAGGAAATGCTAAGTAGTAGTATAATATAACTATGTCTGGGAAGGAAGCAAGGGGGTAGAAAAGAAGGAAACATAACAAGAGCAGTTAGATGTCAGTATTCTGGCTTTGGTTTGGGCAGTGGTTTCAGAAGTGTTTATTACGTTCTTTAGCATGCTTACATTGTAAAATATAGTCCAATAAAAGATGACCTTCAATGGATCAATGGGGCCATGAACCAGTGATTATGATGAATCCCTTTCTAAAAGCCCCAGAGCCAATCAGTCAACCAATAAATAGGAAATCCTGGGTCTATATAACCTGCTGGTTACATGGGGCAGGTTATGTTGCTTTCTGTATCTCACCCTAAGTTTCCTTAACTGTGGGGAACTGAAAACCATAAGCCATTATCAGGATTAACTGAGCTATGAATGGGAGCTAATATATTTTTAATAACAGCTTTATGGAGCTATAACTCATCTCCATATAAATTATCCATTTAAAGTCTACAATTCAGTAGTTTTTAGTGTATTCAGAGTTGTGCAACCATCACAATCAGTCTAAGAACATTTTCATCATTCCAAAAAGAAACCCTGTACCAATTAGCAGTCACACCCTATATACTCCCACACCCCTACTCCATTAGCAACCACTAATCTACTTTCTGTCTCTATGGACAGTTCACATAAATGGAATCATACTACGTGTGGCTTTGTGATGGAAGTCAATATTTGGATTATCTTTCCCCAGAGCAGAAATTCTTAGAGTGTAGCTGTGTGAATACTTGTTGATCTACAAATATCAGCAGCTTGGCTGCCCATGTTAATTTTGGCTATAATCATGACCATCGAAATAATTTTCTTTGAAATAATTGAGCTCTAGTCATCATCTAGATACTGCAATATGTTGTCTTATTCACCAACTCTAAAGATACCTGATGGAAGAGGCAAAGAGAAGCCAAGTCACTTGGTCAAGGTCACTGGGTTCCATACCCAGGTCTAGCTCTTAACCACTACCTTACCAGATCTTTATGTATAATGAAATGCTATTCCTTTTGGGAGGGAGAGGGTGTAATTACCTTAATTTTTATACAATTTTTCAAATTCTGGTAAAGCTAATTTGCAGTTTCCACTAGAATCAAGTAGGGTTAAGGGTAGAGGTAGTCTTTGCCTGACTGAGGTTGTCCAATATCAAACCATTTTTTCTAGAAAAAGCTCCCTGTGGAAAGAGCGGCAATTATCACTTGAGAGAAAATGTGCCGAAGAGTAAGTAGCAGACTGTTGATTTAAGCTTGGTAAAACATAAAGAGCTCACTAAGTCCTTAATTATTGGCATTCAGTGAGGGCTACACCTCCCAGTTCTGATGTTCTGTGGGTACCAAGTCGGAGGTATGGGAGTTGCTGTTCTACGAGAACTGAGGCGAACTTTCTTTGCCTAACAGCTCCCACTCACACTGGAAATCAATGACAGATAACAAAGAAATGAGGTCAGAAGAACCAGTTAAACTAACTTGATTTAACTTACCACATATATTTAAATTACTGTGTATATTGTTACTCTGCTAGGCCACAGAGATTTCAGAATTTCTCAAAAGGAGGAGAAAGTATTTTGTGGTATGAGGACACTTGGGAGGGCATTTTCAGTATATTATCTTTGCTTATATATTTATCTGGAGGAAGGACTGTTGCTTTTTGGAAATTATACATTCCCACAAAAGAACACAAAATTCACGGCCCCTTTATCCCCATTTAGCCTCAAGGAAGCTTAACAGGGCCTGATTAAGCAAGGAAAATCATCAAACGTTCTTCGACAGCTCAGAAATCCCTGGGGTTGAGTTGAATTTTAGGTGAAGGGTTCATGTTGGTGTCAAATTAGTTCCCGCCATCTCATCACTGTCCACAGTTGACAGGACTACAGTTTGCTCGACGCTCACACTGACAGCAAGGGACAAGCATTCATGCTTGAGTCCTGAAGAAAGAAACACCTGGCCATGATTACTTGCAACTATACATTGAATTTTTTATTAGCTTCAGGGTCTGCTTCCAGAAGTGCAGAGACTTCAAGTGGAGCCAACACTTTTAGTGTTTGAGCTTTCTTCCCCTGTGCCATGGTCTCCTTCCCACTAACCACCTCAGAGGATTCTCACTTTTTCCTCCTTGTTAGCAGCCAGGATTCCTCACTCCCACAACCCCACTCTCCATAGAAAAGGGAAAAACAAGTTATTGAGTTAGGTGGCAACGTCAACCCAAAGTGGCATGGAGATTCTCAGTCTCCTCCAAATTTCAGTGACAGAAAGGCCTGAATTCAGATTCCACATAATCAGAGAAACAGTCCTTTATTCTGAGAAAAAACAAAATAGCCTTAGAAGAAAATAAAATTTTTAAGTTTGCTAGTTCCTGGCAGATGGAGAAAATCACTCATGACTGGTCCGAGTCTAGGAAGGGTCTTAAGTTGCCTCAGTTTTTTCTTACTTGGAGTAGTTGGGTGGGAGACCAGATAAGTTAAAGCAGTAAAGATGGGGAACATGAAAAAGTTATATTAAATCCGGGATGACCAAGTTTTTCCCCTAACACTCACTAATACATATACTCCATGAGGGAAGTGATTTCTGTTGACTGGAATTTACAAGGCTCTCAAAGAAAATGTATTAAATGAATGAGAGACCCAACATGGAGTAATGATGTGGATCATGGATGAACCTGTTTCCTTCTGCTGATAGAATTTCTAGCAAGCAGGCGGGAGGCCACTTACTTCCTAAGTGGCCCTGAGAAAGGGCATTGCCCCCATCACTACCAGCACCACTGCCCCTACTACCACTATAAGACTGCTAATTATGCAGTTATCATAGTAGGCAATTTATACTCACCTTCACATTTAAATTGAATTTCACAATAACTCTGTGAGGTAGGCAGTCCCATTCCCATTTTATAGATAAGGAAACTAAAGCAAATTACAGAAGTAATTTGTTCACTGTCTCAGTTAACAAACTGCAAAATAGAGAGTTTAATGTCGATCTGACTGATCCCCAACTCTCCCTACCCCCTCGCCTTTTTTAACTATACTACCAAGGTGTAAGGAGGAGAATGATGTCTATATGTGGGTTATGATTAGGAGGTTCTAAAGGGAAACCATGTGTCTTGCTAGGAGGAAAAAAAATCAACTCAGTCAATTCTAGCATGAGTCATCCAGTTCCATCTTAATGTTATTATTTATGGTATCAATGTTGTGGGTTACTATTGTATTCTTCTAGAATTTATCTTAAGATTGTAAGACATGCCCCATCATTTTATGGGTTCTCACTAGATATACAGTGTCAGGCATAGATACCTTATCTTCCTTGAGAACAGGAGTCATGTCTTCTGATGTGTGTGTGTTCTATCACAACTAGACGAGCATCAGCCACTGTATAAATATTCACAGAAAGATCAAGAATCTGGCACAGATATCCAGAGGCTTAAAAACTATTTAAATAGTTCTTTGATTCAACATCCTTATTGACTGATTATTGTAAAAGATTATGAACCATATTGTGCCTACCATATAAGTGATAAATCACTGTAACATATAATTACCAGATTATAATATGAATAGAGCATTATCAATGTATCTGATGACTTATATAGCCAGTGTTCTAGAAACAAAAGAGATGGTAGATGGGCAAGCAATATGAAGAGGCAGGTACTCTCCTTGGTCTGCCAATTATCAGAGAGACTAGAAATCTGTAGAAGATGTTAATACAAAAATGAATGCCTCTCTCACCATGTAGTGAAAGAAGGCAGAACTGAGAACTGGGCACTAAAGGGGAGAAAAGGAAAACGATTTCTTCCCAATCTCTTCTGGCCTTAGGCTAAGCTTTCAAAATATATGGCAATGGCCCTCATAGTTCTTTAAATAGCTAATTAATTATTAAGTAAATTCAAGTTTTTAAAAACTGCCTTGATCCGCTGTTGTGCAACTATCCTAAACCAAGCAGGATCATCAGCAGTTCTAGCAGACTTGTTGTTTTATTAGTTGTTTTCATGATGTTCTTCACTGTATTCCACTGTACTCCACCATAATCTACCTCTCTTCGCTGCACTCCGCTACACTCCGCCGTACACTGCCACACACCACCACGCCATGACATGGTTCGCTGCTTCTGCTGTTGCTGCTGCTGCTGCTGCTGCTGCTTTATATGCTCAGTCTTACTCAGGTGCACCCACTTATGCCCACCCACACCCTTCTTCAGGTGCCCACCATCAGGCATGTGTGTAGGTCTGCAGAGGTCCATCATTGAGGGGAGGGCGGAAAAACCTGAAGATTCTTTCGTTTATCCTACACCCACATTTTCCTCCATCTAGGGACCCATCTTTCTGATCATCTTTACAAGAATTTCAGCAAAGTTCCTCAAGAGTTGTTTATATTAACTGCCTCTCCTTTCTTTCCCCCAGTTCTCCCTTGAACTATTGAAACTGTTCTTGACATGGTCAAGTAGGTGCTGAGTTTCAAGATCTGATTGGGAAATAATCAGTTTCCAATAATTGACCTTTCAGTTATACTTGATAGTCAATCACTCTCCTTTGTGAAACACTTTCTGCATCAGACTAAAGTCAAGTCATCACTCTTTCATCACTCTTACTACCCACTTGCTGATTCTTCTCAGCATCTTCCTAATTCTCTTAACCTCTAAATGCTGGAGACCCCCCAGATTCAGTCTTTGGAACATGTTTGTTCTCTAGGTAATCTTATCCAATCCTTCCTCTTAAAATACAATCTATATATTCACAAACACAAATGCATATCTCCAAGTCTCACCATCCCTGAATGCCGGGCTTACCTGCTGCCCACTCAAAATGTACACCTGGACATCTAATAGGTACTTCAAAGCTAATTTGTCCAAAACCGAACTTCTGATCTTTCCCATCCCCAAATATGCTTCACTTAGAATCATCTTTATTTCAGCTAATGCAACTTCAGTCTCTCGATTGTTCTAATCATAATCCTTGGTGCCATCCTTGATTCCTCTGTTTCTTTTACATCACTTAGGCAAGTCTGTTGGTTCTACCTTCAAAATATCTCCAATTCCCTTAGTCTCCAAAGCTACTACTGCCCTTGTCCAAGTCATCATATCTTTAATCTGCAGTATTTCAGTTCCCTCCTTACTGATCTTCCTGCTTCCACCCTTGTAATCTATAGTCTATAAAGCAGCCAGAATGAAGCTGAATATGATTATATCATCCCTCTGTTGAAAAACATTCAGTGGCTTCCCAGTGGAAGACCAAATTCTTACAGAGTTCCACAAGGCCTTATGTCACCTTGTCCCCCACTGCCTCTCCCACTTTTTTGTCTACTAATGTTTCTACTCACTGACCCATAGTTCCACTAGCCTCCTTGCTTCTTATGAACATAGCAAACTCACTTCTGCCTCAGGGTCTTTGCACTTAATGTTTCTTCTACCTCATTTACTTACATATCAACCTAACTCACTTTATTCAGGTTCTTAAGTCTTGCTCTCCCAGGAAGCCTTCTTGACCAAAACTCAACTCTATTCTTTGTCCTCTTAACTGGCTTTATTTTTCTTCATTGTATGTATCACCCCCTGACATTTTATATATTCATCTATCTATGTTGTCTGCCTGCCCTGACTTTATTATAATCTCTATGAAGGCCAAAATTGGGGGGGGGGATTTTGTTTACTGTTGTAACCCAGTTTCTACCCTGGTGATTAGTAGGTGCTTAATAAATATTTATTGAATGAATAGTTCACTTTCTGGAGGGAAGTTGATCTTAAAGAACAGTTAAGAATAATCCAGGCAGATAAAAATGGAAGAAGATTGTGGGCTTGGTAGATTCAATAATTTGCAAGTAACTCTATGTCACTCTGAAGGATTCTGATGTCTTTTCAAGGTCTCTTGCAAAGTGAGGCTCCCTTCATTCCAGGTTTATCAAACTGTTGCCTGATTGGCTCCAGAGAGAAAGTCTTGAAGTCTTTCTTTAAGGGAGAAAGGGGGCCAATTTCTCTCTCTTCCTGACCCAAGAGTAAGAGATGGGGTGTGGGGTGTGGAGGGAGGGATATGGAAAGGAGAAAGTGAATACAGAAGAAGAGGGAAGAACTCTCAAATGACTCCTGTGGGTTCCTTACACCAGAAAGGTGGGTCTAGGGGAAGACATGTTTGGCAGTAACGGGCTTTGCCTCTAAGCTGAGTCGGTAGAAGGGTACATTGTTCCCCAAGACCTGACAAGAGGTTGTAAAGAGCTCACTGACATACATGGCAAAATCATCCCTGTCTCAGCAAGATGCTTTGAAACCCAGCTCGGAACTCACCCAAAAAGAGGGCATCTTGATCCAGGTCACAAAGCATGTGAACAAATTGCCCAGCATCTGCCAGGAGCCCTTAGTTCCATGCAAATGGGGAAACTAACCAAGTTCCGCTGAGTGTGTGGTCCCTTAGTAAAGGGCCACTGGCTCACAAAGGCCCTGGGATTTAGTACTCAGCCTCCACAATAGGGCTGCTTCATGCTCCCCTTGCTTCTTCCACTGAAGCATCCCAACATGCTTTCTCAGGGTGGATTATTTATCCCATTAGGTGGATGAGGCTCAGAGAAGCCAAATCTTGCCTGCAGCCACCCAGCAAGTCAGTTCCTGAGGTTGGAATTGAGTCCCAAACCTCCCAGTCCTACTGAGGCCATTGGGTGGCACCCTTCGTGGGACTCCAGAGGACAACAGAGGCAGGGGGTGAGTCTTCTCCCAGGAGAACTGTGTTGGACAAAGGAGATGGGGCAGGCACAGGGTGGAGCATTGCTGATCCATCAGCACAGCAGGAAAAACACCTCAAAGCGCATGTGTGTCAGTGGCTTTTTTCTCTGTCAATGAAGGACATCAGTATTGAGACTAGTAGTTGTGTAATCAGAAGGGGTCCTGGAAGAACATTAATCCAAGTCCCTTTGTTTCCGGGGAAGGAAATGGAGATCTAGAAAGACCTCCCAAGGTCATACAGGCGCCTCATGCCAGAGCCCAGAGTCTGTGTCTTAAGCACCAACCCTGCTCTCTTTCCAAATGCTGGAAGTTCTGACAATAATGGCCTCCTCTTAGAATGTACATGAGACTCTGTAAATCACTATTTTTAACATTAGCTTGCTTTCCCCTCTGCTTTCCTGCCATTGAAACGGAAATGGCTGGAAGAAACCAGAGGTGCAGGCATGCCCTGCTCAGACCTGCAATCTAACACTTAAAACCTTCTGAATGGTTCTACTTAGTTGACCTTGAAGCCAAAATTAACACAGCCGTGGAGAGAAATGCTGGGAAATCTCATAGAGGATCCTGGGGAGTCAGCTACTGGGAGCTGGTGAACTTGGTCTACCAGAAGGTCAGGGCCTCTCTGGAACAGATATCTAAGGGAAACGTGTCTGGAACAGTGTTCTCAGGCCTCTTGCCTGGGCCTTCCATTCACTGAGTGACAATCATGGCTCTCGGCGAGGTGGCAGCTGCCAAAGGGAGCCTCTGCCATTATTCACCCACCAGGTGTTCTTCCCAGCAACCACATCAGCTTGGCAGGGAGTGCCAGAGCTGGGGTGCTGGAATGAGCAAAGAGGTGCAGTTCTCTCTCCTCTGCGGTCCAGGTGTCAACAGATGGGATATGGATCTGCCTCTCCCTTAAGAAATAAATAGGACTTTTATAGGCTGAGTAATCCCACATGGGAGAAGTCAGGCTGTCAGTTATCCCAGGTTTCCAGCCAGGGTCTAACCTTCTCAGTCCTGAATCATAGAGCCCATTTAAATTCTTGTAAGGAGTGGCATTTCTAGAATGTCCATCCCTTTAGCAGCAGTGGGGCTGCATGTTCCGCCTCCTGGAGTTACAGGGAGCCAGGTTTTCCTGGGAGCTGCTTCTGCCCTTTACATCCTCCCATTTGGCAAATGCCCCGCCGCAGTTCCTACAATCTGTACTGTGCAAAGTCCTTGCTTTGTGCCTCCTGTTCAGCCCAGAGAAGAACAAGAGCAAGAAGGCTGATGAGATGGCTAATTTCCACAACTCACCCTGTTGACCAGCACCAAGCCTTTTCACTCTTCTAATTTCCCAGTGAAATGGGCAAAGAGACAGGCTCAGAGGTCATTTTTCCCCCCTTTTTTCTGCTTTTCCTTCTCAAGCAAAAGGGGCCATTAGCTAGACTCTGACAAGGGAAAAAGGGGCCCCTGGCAAGGTGGGAGCTAACATGAGGCAAGGACTGGACTAAGAATCCAAAGTCCTGGGGTCTCAGCCACTTGCTAAGGTGTCAACTTCATCTTCCTGAACTTCACTTTCTTCATCTGCAAAGGAGAAAGAGTCATATGTTCCCTCCCCATTTCACTCATTCATGAGAATTAAATGAGTTAGGATAAATAAAAGCTTTGAAATGCTGATGAGTACCCCACTCCAAATAAGTCCTCACTTGGCTCTTGGGAGAGGTCAAGGTCATGGTGCCCTGTGCCCTGTCTGTCTTAGCCACTTCTGCCTGCTGCTGAGTGATGGGACAGAGGGCTTGTTGGGGATGAGGGGAGACACTCAGGAGAGACTAAAGGAGGTGGGCCCCGGGGAGTCTCATTTGCCTTCCCCTTCATCCTATAGATATTCCACGAGCCCCGTGCCAGGCACTGTTCAAAGAAGAAATGGACAAGGCCCCTCACTTCAAGGAAGGACAGCAGAAGGAACTCTCTAGTCTGAGTCCATGATGGTGGTCATCTGATCCAGGAGAGAGTGGACTTTGATTGGCACCACACAAACGTGTCAACCTTCAACAAGCACCGGAATGAAAAATCCAGTGATGACAGTTCTTTCAGGACCTTCCCGGGCCAAGCCCAGCCCAGGATCTGGGGGAATGCGCTGCCTAAGCCTCTGAGTGGTCACCCACCTTCCATCGCTGGCCTCACACAGGTACAGGGGTTTGACTCACAGGAGCCTGTTTTTCAGCCTGGGGTCACAAGAGGGTCATCAGTCAATCCCTGATTCTAGGTAAACTCAGCTCTGATTTAGTCAGAATCTCCAGGTTTTTTATCTACCACGCAATGAATTGGCACTTTTGACTGAGGAATTACTTCTGTGCCCTTCGCAGCCTCATTAAGCTCCGTGACTTAATGACTCTCTTGTTTAATGGAAGCCAAAGTCATTTAAGTGGTCACAGCTGCCAGGAACTCTGGTAAAAAAGCGAAACTTTCCGAGCAGGTCGCAGTCGAGCTTCGCTAATCTCCGGCCCCACCCCTGCCCTTATCTCAGGCTTGTTTTGACAGCTCACAGATCCTGGTCCCACGAGAAGAATGGCTGTGTTGCTCCTTTCCCTTTTCACGTCTTTAGCTCCAGCCCATGGTTTGCCGCAGGGGGAAGGAAGAAACAATCAAGCATTGTCTTGTTCTGGCCTGGTGTGTCAGCGCCTCATGGAATAAATATTATTTGCCCGGGAGGGAACTGGCTGGGAGACAGCACACAGTGTAAAGCGCTGGGGGAGGAGGAGAGGGAGGGCGGGATGTTTGGGTTTGGTTTTATTATGAGTTTAATCTTTTTCTCCCTGAGTTCTGTGGGTCCCCTTCCTCCCACCCCTAACAGGCCATTAAGCCAGAAGCCTGGGTTAAGCGGGGCCACGGGGCCTCTGCCAAGAAGAAACAAAAGGTTTGCTGCACCATGTGCTCTTGGTCACTGCCTGTCCAGCCCACGGAGCCTCGGTGCACATTCTGGGCACCTCCCCCCCAGACTGGAGGGAGCATGCCACCTGCCCCTCAGCACCCGGTGTCTGACCTGACATGATTCCTGGCTCTGTCCTTTACTTCCTCAGACAAGTATTACCAGGGCAGCAGCCGCCTCTGTGGGCTTGGGGAGACTGGGACCCCAGATATCCCAGTGGGACAGGATTTATTGAACTCCTACTGTGTGCAGTCTGTTAGCTGCTTCCTCAAGTCTTTTGCCTCAAGAGCCCTCACATCTCTCCAGAATAAAGAACGTAAGAGGTCATTGACTAAGAGACATTTGAGGGATGGCTCCAGAAGAACCAAGCCTCCTGGCCATCTCAGGAGGAATGGGTAAGAAAACCACAGACCTTGTGACACCTACAAAGCAAGGAAGGAGTGTCTCTGCCATGCTCCTTAACCACACACCTTTCCCTCATTCCTAACTTTCATTTGGAGTACAAGTCACCTACCCAACCATAGCAGTAATAGCAGCCGGTGTCTGAGGACTTACTATCTGTGCCAAGGGCTTTAGATACATGATTTCATGTAACAGAAGGGCACCCTCCTGGGCCTAATGCCACATACGGGCAATCGAAGCTTGGAGAGGTCAGCTCAGCTCAATCAAGAACAAGGCTTCAAACCCACCTCTCTTTGCCCCAAAGTCTTAACCATGTAGGGGCACTTCCCAAAGGTGGGATGGATTTGTGAAGACCACTTCCCCCAAACCTCCAAGCCCACTACCCCTTGTCAGTGGGGACCCACTTTGCTAAGGGAAGGGGCACAGTCTGTGAATGGAGGGAGAGGTTTATAGGCCCTGGAAGAATGGCAGCTGGGACTTTGGCTTTGGGCTCTTCCCACCCCCTTTCCATGCTAGATCCCATTTCCCAGAGGGCAGAGACCCTGTCTGTGTACTTAATTATTTTTGTATACAAAATAATTCAGGGCTTTGCTTAGTGCCTTGTACAATTAGGGTTTTAATACATGCTTTTTGAGAGTGATTAAGATCTCACCATCCCAGCCGGCAAAATAAACACTGCCTCCCTTCTCTCAAGGAAAAACAAAGAACCACAGAAGGCCAAGCCAGCCCAGGCACAAAGCACCTGTGTGGAGAATATGATGCCTGAGTCCTGCAGACCCGGCCCTGCAGCCTACTTCCAGCCCCGCACTAGGCAGGTGCTTGGGGCAAACAGCTGACCTCTGGGGAGGTCAAGTATCTCCACACATAGAAGGTCAGAACTTCTCCATCAAGCTATTGTGAAGAGAAGGTGAGAAAATGCCCACAAAGTGGTGTTCAGTAAAAGTTTCTTTACTCAGAGCATCTTCTTTCTTTAAATGGTACACTTATCACAAAGCATCTTGCTTCATCTCTGCCTTGAGGACATTGCCCCACCCAGTACTGTGGGGGCCAAACCATGCTGGGCTGTATGAGACCAGACTCAGGTCCACTGTTCTCAATGGTTAGGCTGGAACTTTCAAGCAAGATGTAACTTAACTGAGGAATAACATAAGGGTCACAGAGCCAGAAGACCATGTGAATAAGTCACAGTTAGTTGCTCACCTTGGTGTTCACTATAGGGAGGCCTCTGCCCTGCCCCTCCTGCCCTAACCCCCTCTTCCCTGGCCCCAGCCTGTCCAGGGTCCTCAAGGTTCAGGCTGAAGAGAAAGAAGCAGAGGCTAGAGCTCTCCTCTCCAAGACCTGCTTCCGGAGTTTCCACTTCAAGTCTGAAGATAGCCCTTCTCGCCAGATGATAACAGAAGAGAATCTTCCTTTCAAAGGAACCCTGTTTCTTACATTCAGGGGTGTGGCCTTGCAGGTTAATTGTTAATTCAATACCATAAACCTTGCATCCATACAGGAGATGCTCTCCTGGACCCACAGGGGAAAGAATAGAGGAGAGGAAGTTTATTCCAAGTGTTTTATCTTTATCCCACTTCATTGGACCCTCACAGTGTATTTGGCTTATTATTGCTAATGGCTGCTAATGACTTTTTAGAAAGGAGAGGTTAAGTGGACTGACCGAAGACATAACTGGCTAGCAAGTTGTGGCAGAGAAAGCCATGGAGCTCAGTTACCTCCCTAAGCTTAGTTGTCTGGTGTCCCTTCCCTTGAGCTCAGGATACCAATCCCAATACCTGAAACTCCCGGGTACTAACCTGGGGCTCTCCTACTGCCGAGCATGAAAGAAGCCTTCACTGAATAATACACACACTGGACAAAGCCACAGGCATGAAGGAAGGGGACCTGGCAGCTGTCCTTCTCTCTGCCCAAGTTGGAGGTCAGGAGACGAGTTTGAGTTCAGCCTGCGCCCTTGGAAGATTACATGTCTGAAATCATTACTCTCAGAGCCCCCTGGTTTCTGCATCCTAGACTGAGGAACAGATGGATTCCTAACCATAAAATCTTTATAGTGATCCCTAGGAGTTACTATGTCAACACTGCTCTCATTACTATTGTTCCATCTCAAAGTTTTGTGAGGAATAAAGGAGATCATGGGTGTACAGGAGAAGGTAAGGGACTCAAGTACCGAAAGAGTAATAGGAAAAAAGATGGCGCCGGACGATATATTTTGAACGGGCTCAAAACCTTTCACACAAAACACAGAAGGACTCCAAAAAACAATCCACTTGCATTCTGGCTTTTTGTTTGCTTAATTTCTATTTTAGTCCATATCTTTATGTTCTTTAGCTAGCTGTTCACATTTTGTTTAGTTATCCTCAATCACCTGCATGCCACAGGCATTGTTAAAGAAGCACTGCCTGGCCTAAGCAGTCCTTGGATGTCTTAGGGAGACAAAGAATACAATTAAGCCCTGTCTCTCCCTCTCTCGCTCAGGTAATCCAGGTGCAATCTTTCTTGACAGTCTGGAGGAACCAGACAGGTAAGCCACCCAGTGAGGGGGAGTTGTTGCTAGCTGATGAATGGCTGGGAGCCCATTAATTCCACTCCTCAAGGTCTTGTAGTAAAAGCTCCCTAGCCCACAGTTGGCCAGTTTTAGAATGGGTCTGATCAATTAGCCAAACAGGAGAGACTGAATGTGACCTTGTGTCCAGCACCAAGCTGGAACCCAGTGGGGTATATGAGGGCAGTGTGGTCCTTGTCTTTATGGAGATCAGACTGGCTGATGGAATGAAAATGAAACAAAGAGAATCATTAAAATGGGTGACATAATGAAAGATTAGATTTGATGGCCCAGAATGTCAAGTATTAAGTAAAAAAAGACAGATGAAAACTAGAGGGGGCCTTAATAGGTGTGTAGGAATTGCAGTGGTAGAAGGGGGAGTGGTATTCTAAGTTGGAGAAAGAATGTGAGAGAATTCTAGAAGTAGGAAAGAACAAGGACTAGTGAAGAGGAGAGGCGAAACTAGCATGGCGGGAGAGGAAGGAGTGTGTCTCTTTCTTTCCTTCCTTCCTTCC
>PVIJ01014405.1:0-40950 GCA_004024925.1 Scalopus aquaticus | reverse complement strand
AGGAGGGGAGCACGGAGGACTATGGTGATGGCTCCACGGGTGAACAGGTGGTGGTAACTTATGGGGAATACATAATAATGTAAAAGATACGAATAACAAAAATAAATATTATATAAAAAAAAAAAATAAAAAAAAAATAAAACAATGAAGTCACAAGGCCCCACACTGTTACCTACAATCTTAAAAAGCTGTATGTATACAAAAAGAGAAAGAAACAAAAGCTAGTTTGTCAAAGTATCTCTGTCTTCACTCTGTAAGCAATGGAGATCAGAGAAAATGTCTGAGCCATCAATTTAGCCCCTGCAGCAGCCCTGGCATTGCGCCTTACATGTGACATGACAAGCAGTGGTAGATACACACTGAACTGAAGCTTTGAGTGAGTTACCCATCTCTTGATCCTTCTTTCTCTTGTTTCTTCTTTTCTTGCCTTAGACTTATTTCTTCCCTTAGCTTGCAACCCTCTGTCACTGTGGTTTAACTGATAATTTAGACAACATGAAATAATATTATGTTGTATTTACTGGAACAGAATTTTAGGTTCATTTTTAATTGGAAAAGTAAATGTTAGGAACACTATCTTTTTATCTCTAAAATACTTTGCAAATTAAGTTATGGGCTAGCATCCTTAAACAGAAAAAAAGCTCCATAACTCTAAATTAAAGATGTATTGCTTTCTGGTACATTTAAAAAATGTAAGTCTATTTGTGCCATACTCTTTTTTTTACTGCTAATTAAAGCCAAGGAACAAAATTTTCCATAACTGGCTAAAAAAAGTAAACAGAATCATCCTGGTTTTATAGAAGTATATACTTGCAGGAGAGAAAATTAATATTCAATGGGAAAAAGCCACGTACTTTTCATAGTTCCATCTTCTTCTTCCTCATCTTCACTGTTTATAACCATGGTCCCCAAGTCAGACTCTAACATTGTGCTATTATGTTCAATCATGGTCTGGGCCCCTTCACTCATTGTACTTGTAGCCCGCATTGTGCCCACATTTTCTGAACTCGTCTTCACCATGGTGTGGGAATCCAGCTCATCTTCATCCTGTGAGCAAAAATACTGCATTATAGGAAAAACATTCTAAGACATCTGGATTTCTTAATTTGTAGCAACAGTATGAGCTTATAAAAAACTGTTACTACTATTTTTATAGAAGGTCACACATACAAATGTTATCATAAGAACCAAGGTTATCCAAAAGAACCTTAAACTTTAGGTAAGTAAAGTTCAAGTAACTGGAATTATTTGATGAAAGAGATGACTGATATTTGTTTTTTTTAAATAAGGGTTATAAGACAGGTAAATTATCAAAAAACACTTAACAAATAACTAAAAGACAGCACATTAAAGACAGAACACATTGGTTCTATTATAATCTTGCTATGTAGGAGGAGTAATAATGTTTATAACCTTGCACAAAGGCTATTAGCTTTTATAAAACTGTGATTTTATATATATATGTGTGTGTATATATATATACATATATATATAACATGAAGTCTGCTATTTTAATAATGTTATATATACAGTTTTGCCACATTAAGCATATTTACAATATTGTGTGATCATCACCAACATCCATCTCCAAAACTTTTTCATCATCCCAGATAGAAACTCTGTACCCATTAAAAAATAACTCACTTCCTCATCCCCAACCCTAATCCCTTGCAAATCTTTATTCACATACGTAGAACCATATAACCTTTGGTGACTAACTTATTTCACCTTCACATAATGTTTTCAAGGTCCATCCATGTTGTACCATGGGTCAGAATTTTCTTCTTTTTTAAGGCTAATATTCCATATTAGTGTGCACAAACTATACACACACACACACACACACACACATCACATATATATATCTCATATTTTGTTTATTTGTCGATAGACATCAGATAAGGTTATTACGAATAGTGTTGCTAAGAACACTAGTGTACAATTATCTATTTGAGGTCCTTTCAATTCTTTTGGGTATATACCTAGAAGTGCAATTCTGAATCATATGGTTTTCTATGTTTAATTTTTTGAGGAACTGTGAAAATTACCTTCCCAACAGGAATACACAGTCTTCCAATTTCTCCACCACCTTGCCAATACTTATTTTCTGTTTTTGAGAATAGCCACCCTAATTAATATGAAGTGGCATCTCACTGTGGTCTGATTTGCATTTCCCCAATGTTAGTGATGCTGAACATCTTCTCCTGTGCTTAGGGGCCATATGAATATCTTCTTTGAAAAAAAAAGTCTATTCAAGTCCTTTGCTCATTTTAAAATAAATTGGTTATAGGAGTTCATTATAGATCCTGGATGTTAATCCCTTATCAGATATATCATTTGCAAATATTTACCCACATTTTGTAGGTTGTCTTTTCACTCTTTAGATAGTTTCTTTGAAGAACAAAAGTTTTACATTTCAATTTATCTACTTTTTCTTTTGTTGCCTGTGCTTTTGTTTTCATAAGCCATTAACTTTTAAACATAAATTCACAGGAGATCAAGTCAGTGACATAAACATAAACACAAAAATGATCTTTAGAATGTTTACCAAAAGATATATCATATTAGGGTTATAAAAATTAACAAATTCTGTTTGAGATACTAAACAAATGTACTATTTGGAAAAACTTGATCATGACTGAAATTCATTTATATATACTACACTTTAAGCAGAAACAAACAAGTAAAACCTAGTTCCTACAAAGATCAAAATGTACATATAAAAAGTAGGAACATAATTGTTATTCTCAGCTGACAGTTTTCTTCCTAGATCTACATAATAAATTCAGCATTATATTTCAGTCTTAAGATGTTCTTCTTCATGAGTCTATTGCTTAGGAGAAATCTTCATTCTTATACCTTCAGTTATCAAGTATGTTGAAGACTTTCAAATTCTAAAATTTTCCTATTTTTACTTACTACTTAAATACTTAATGATGTCTAAAACTCAGCATTCCCAAATCAGGTATCATTTTTATCATTCTCTTATCCTTCCCGTCTCCCTCCATCCCCAGTAACAACCACACAAAGCACAGTTATCTTCACGAGCTATCCAAGAGTAAAAACATCAATATCTTTTTAGATTCATTCTTTTACTTCCTATCTAGAATTAACAAGTTGTTCTTCAAAAATTCTCTCAGCCTCATCTTCCTTTCTAGTCCCACTGTTATTGAGTAAATTCCTCATTAACTCATGCCTGCATTACTGCAGGTGAACTTCCTGATTGAAGAGTCTCTCCCATCTGACCTTCTAGAATCAGACAGATGCCAGTTTAAACCAGATTAAATATCAGTTAAATCAAATCACTTACTAGGCAAAAGAACTTTAGGCAAGTTATTTAAACTCTCTGAACTTCTAATTTCTTTAAGTGGTGTTACTGATTAAATGAAGAAAGACATACATACATGCTGCTAGAAACAAGTTAGTTTCATGTCCTATTCAAAGTTTACATACTGCAGTAGTCTTAATTGAATGCTATGTGTATTACCATATCTTCTACTGAATAATGTATAATGGCTTCCAGTTCTTGTCTGCATTAAAAGTTAAACATTTTTTACCTGGATTTTAATATCCTCCATGTTATCTAACTCTATTTGGCCAATCTTATTTTTCCATTGTTCACATATCCTCCAATAGAGTTAAACTGACCTTAACTGAATCTCCAGATACATAAATCTGTGTCATGCTATGTTCCTTCAGACTTCCTCTTTGCTCATGTCTTCTTCTTTACCCAGAATGCACTACCCCTTTCATTCATTTTAATTAAATCCCATCCCATCCAAGAACAAGTATCTATTATGTTCAAGGTTAATTCAATCTTTATTAATTATCCATTTTTACAAATGCTAGAATTTACAATCTGCAAACTTTTGCATTTAAATTAATGATCTCATATTTTAACCATTTTGTAAAATCTTTTCTAAACAGAAGCATTTTATGGATATGGATGTCTTACAGTGCTTCTGAATCTACTAGTGTTTTATTCAGTATTCCATATAGAGTAAGCATTCAGTATCTACTTATATTTTCACAAAATTATAAAATCATAGACTCCTCATAACAAACCTCTCATTTTATATTTGAAAAAGCTAAGGTCCACAAAGATTTCTCCAAGTTTACACACCTATTAAAATAGAACTGAGACTACAAAACTAGTTCTTTAATTCCTTAATCTTTTATATACTAAATGTATGTGTGATATTTACCTTACTGACATATGAATTTTGATCTTTTCAAATGCTTAAATTAGAGGAACAAGCTCACAATTTTAACAGCTTATGTCACCAATTTCTAATTCCCAAAGAGTTCCATACAAATTATTTATTCCATTCAAGTCAAAACCACAATCTTTTCTCACTTGGACTATTAAAACAGCTTCTAACAGTTTTGAATATTTCCATTCTTGCCCCCTTTAGATACCACACAACAGGCAAATTGATCCTTTCAAAAGATAAATTACATTACAGTACTCTCCTGCTCAAAACCCTGTATTTGGCTTTCCATCACATTCAGAATAAAATCCAAAATCTTTATCATGGATAAATGTGATCTGGCCCAGCCATATCTGTCAATCCCATCTCCTATCACATTCTTTTTCACTCATCATGTTCCAGTCATGCTGGCCTCCGTTGGTGTTTCTTGAGCATTCTAAGCATGCTCCTCCTTCAAGCCTTTCACTTGGCTGATCTCTCACAGCCTGGAATACTATTCCTCAAGACAGCTTGATCCTTTATTTAACTCATGTCTCTATTTAGATGTCACCTCCTTGGTGAGGCTATTTGTGACAACCAATTTAAAACTGAAGCCTTCATCATTCTTTCATCTTTCTGTATTCCCCACAGCACATACCCCATCCTCCTCTACCACCAGCATGTAAATTTGATGAAGGTAGAGACTTCTTTTTTACTGATGAATCCATAATGCTTAGAACATATCTAGTACACAGCAGGTACCCAATTAAAAAATTTAATCAGTGAATCCATTCAAAAAGCAATTGCAGTGTATTTATAATATGTGAAGAAATGGACAAGACATTGGCAATACAAAAATGAGTAAGAAGTGGTTTTGCTCTATTTTGATATTTTAATGAGTTTGAGGCCTAAGAAAAACTCACGGATACATTAACCTGATACATGATTAAGTGCTATAAAAACAAAAGTACTGCAAAGTACACTGGGAATACCAAAAGTAGAGCCTCGAACAAGAAAGTCTCACAGAGGAGACTGACCTTAAGTTAGGTCTTTAAGAATGAGCAGACCAGAAATGTAACATATATATGTAAATCTGTGTGGGTGCTTTATAGTACAATTTCTTAATAGTACCACACGTAGACATCCCCTTTCAACACAGACATCTTAGGTCTGAATAGGTGCATAGCACCTTGTACCTATGCCAATCACACACTTACAATTCTGTAACTATCTGTACACTTGACTTGCTAAATCTCCCATTAGATTCTCAATTCCATAATGGCAGTAGTCAGATCTTGTTAATAGTTATATTCCTGGTATCCAGTACAGACCCAGTACTCATTACAGAATCTATTGAGTGAATGTTAAGCCCTCATGAGATAGTGCCAAAGCACAGCACTAAGGACAATGTTATGTAAGGTTCTAGTGCAGAGTTTTATTTAAATCAACTTATTATTGTAAAACACAGAATGGCTACTGAACAGTCTTGGAGGGAATGCTATTAATTAGAATTATTCATTTGATCTTTCATTTAATCATGATAAGAAGTTATCAATGAGTTAGTCATGTATGCTAAAGACTTCTGTAGGTAACAGCTAGTCCCATTTAATGTTCTTATTAATCTTGTGAGGTATTACTATTCCCAGTGTGTAAGTTCAAAGTTCAGAAAGGTTTGATAATTTGTTCAAAGTCATACAACAAATAAATGGAGACTAGGGATTCTAACCAGGTAATGCTGATTCTAAAGTTGAAGCTCTAACTTTCAATTGTGAGAGGCTTTTAAAATTATCTATAGCACTTCTCAAGTCTAATTTATATTTAAGGTTAGCTAAAGCATGTATCATTTTGCTAAGTTAAGAGATGAATGAGAACATACATAAACTGATTTGTTCGTAGTAAAAAAAAATAAAAAGGCTGAAATTTATTTTTTTCTAGTAGATCTCACTGAGGAAGGAGGGGAAATGCTGAATTTCTATCAGTTCTTTAAACAAAAAATCTGCTAGTTTATTATCTTACTTTATCATGGCAATGGTTTTCCCAAACCATTAAATCTATTTTTATATATGTGAGTCATTTGTCTCTTATCCTTGAAAGATTCAGTGCACCGACCATTAAACTAACAAGAAACATAACATCTGGTTGGTGTGAAATAAGATTTTCATTTTTCCTGTATTCCTTATTAGAACTGAATCCACAAAGGGATACTGAAGCCTCTAGATTCGCACAATTGGCTTAATCTACAAAATCATAAAAATCTGAATTAAGTTTACAAAGGATCACTTTTGCTGCACATTATTTTTACTATATAATCACTTCACAAAAAGGTAATGTAACTTTAAAAATTGACAGTAGAGGGGCCTCCCTGGTGGCGCAGTGGTTAAGCGCTGTGTTGTGGAGCTGTGGGCAGCAGCAACTGCCCGGCCGGGGAGAATCCCACATGGCGCGGCAGACCTCTCCTGCCTCGCCCGCTGCTCCCCTCAGCAGTGTATTTCTGATCTGCCTGTTCTGCTACCCGCTCTGTCTCTGGTGAGCCCTCTCACCGCCCCACGCCTCTGGACTGTACCTCAGCTTGTATGAATAAATAAAATAAATCTTTTTAAAAAATTGACAGTAGAAAGTGCATAAAAAATAGAGTAAACATTCAATTTTTTAACTAGAGAATGGCATCCAAATAAGGTCACCGGAATGAGAATTAGTTCATAAAAAGTTAGAAAACTCAAACTAATGATTTGGTGATAGTATTGAAACCTTTCAGCAACACTTACTGCTTTTTAAAACTCATTAACTCAAAATACTTTGGTATTTTCAATTACTGTTAAAAATTTTATTTGATTTTTTTACATTATTGATAATGAAAGTTATTTATAATGTTTTTCCCAAAGTTATATTTCATTTATATATACTCTGCTATCCCTCAAAAAAGAAAACTCAAAGAAAAACATGTTGATACTTTATAGAAAAAGGTCTGCAGAACAGATGCTTCCCCACTGTAGAAAGCAGCCAATTCCAGTAAGGAATATAATAGCATTTTCAATCAGTGGTCATCATGTGCCAGGAATGCAAAACAGAGTACTGATGATAATCCAGGTTATGAATCATAAAATCCACATGGAATACAAATATTTGAAAACATTATTAGGAAATCCTACTCCATTGCTAAGAGATTTATGTTATAACAGTCTGAGAAATAATCAGAAATCAGACCACATTAGGTATCTTTAAATTTGCAACATCTACTATCTTAGAGAATTTTTTAAATCAGCTACAATTTGACTCATTTTAAGAATATTTACAAAAACATTTTGGAAAGTAATTGTAACATTAATAAGATAGGCTATTCCTTAAACAGTCTTTCTATTGGAGATAGTCTAATTTCTTTCTCTTAACATAGCAAATACTTCTTTATTGCTAATACAGTTACATAATAGTTCACAATCAGTATAGAACAGTAATCTAAATGGTTTTGATTCAACTAGCCAATTCTATTGATTATGCATTCCTCTATAGCTTCAAATTTTTTTTAAAAAAGGAAAGTATAAGATACTTAAGTGAAACAATTATAACAAAAAATCTTGCAATATTATAGTGATCTAAATATCTTTAAAGCACTTTAGAGGTACTAATCAAGGGGTGTCAATGAAACAACTAACAATAAAAGTAACAAATACACTGTAAATGAGTTATTGAGCTTTTGAGGTCCTAAAGGAAATCCCAAAGGTCCCTAAAACAGATCTGAGAGCCAGAGAGAAAAAACAAGCTAAAGTGAACATAGGGGTGCTTTAGGGGCATGTGATGATAGGGCTGGGTGGTGGCAGGATATCCATTTCGGTGGATAAAGGGGAACAAGAGTCAAGTCTTAGGATTCTCTTCGAAGTGGAACTGAAACCCCTGCATAAAGCTGGGTATCTGGAAGGTCTATATCCTCAGAGAAAGGGTAGACAAAAAAATTTACTGACAATGATATGCGAACTTGTCTCTCACTTGGGTTAAAGGCAAAGGTAGGGAGTGAGTGGTGGGGGTGTATCACGTCAAATGCACAGACTTAGGTTTAGGCTTTCCAATATTACCCACCGAGTGTGGAGAACAACATGCTGAGAAATTAACCTAATGCATTTCCAATATGGGAATATCCCAGATACCTGATGGAAACAAATAAAAACCTAATTGAGAGGGACACATTCCTAACCTTCAACCAGAACTCACATCACTCTCAGAAATAAAATCTAGCTAAACTTGAGCTCACAATCCAAAAGATAATTAATTAATGAATAAATAAGTTACCTAGTACAGGCAGAAACAACAAACTGCTGAAGACTTCTTAAGATTAAGTTATCTTCCTCAGGACTATAACTTACTGAGATCAAAATTTCCATGATAAAAATTAGAAAAGAGTAGACAATGCCATTTAGATTGGAAAAAAACAAGCTCAAATAAAAATATTCTGGCTAGAATGGAAAGCACTATGTGACTTTGATGGCATTGAGAGGTGGCCTACGTCTTAATGCTGGTATAGCATAAGCTGATCGGCAGAGAAGCGCTAGGAACCTTGGAAACCAAAGGAACAGCAGCAGCAGAAGGCTGTGAAGGTTAATACTAAAATTCAGATTTGAGGGGAACCAGAACCAGATCCTGTCACCTACAGAAACAGAAATTAATCAAATTTGAAAGAAATCATGAAAGAAGAATCACTATGTTCTAGAAACTGTGGGACAGTTAGATATAACAGATCAAAAATAAGTGCAATATTCTGAATCTAAAGAGACCAACCTAAATCTAAAAAGAAAATACAAAAGATGCTATTTTGCATAGATGAAGACAGAAAACAAAATAGTGCCAGTGATTTGTAAACAAACCGGCTCCCCACCCTGCCCAATTAAAAAAAAAAACAATTTAATGGAATTTGCTACTTGCACATCATAGACATTGGGATCTAATTTTTTACTGCAGTGAAAGAGTTGAGCAAGAAATCTACTAGGCATGTGCAGTGCAACTTCAAGACAAAGCATAGAATTTATGAAAACAGTGGCAGGAGTCTTTTTCTTCTCTGTGCATAACTAAATTTAGGGATTGGTGATCATGCTAACATGTTGAACTGTGTCAACAAATACATTTTAATCATTACTCGTGTTAGGAAAGGCAAAAACTAAAGGGTACTATTGTACATTTACTATATGTCTCACACATGATAGAGTTCTATGTACCATTAAACTACAGTATCTCTTCTATAGTGAGGGGAAACTCATGGTGTGACTCAATAGACTCCGCAAGCTGCATTTTCAACATGGAAAAGGACAGCATATATCCCACTGACCTGTTATCAATACACCTACAGTGTCTAGTGTTCTTGTATTACAAGTGTAATAGTTTACAGCTGGATCAACCGGCACCTCTAGTCTTATTAGTGTCATGTTCAACTCAACTGAGCTAAGAACTATAGAGAAAACATCAAAATCATTCTCCTTCCATTAGATGCCCTTAAGCACCACTTCCACTGGTGAGATAATAAATTAGTATTCCTCAATTAAAAAACAAGCAAGATTTGCAGTATCTGAAAATCTGTACAAAGAATAAATTTTCTTCCCATTGCTGTACGTAGGTGGTCCTTCTATTTCACTACAAAACCAACACAATAGCTTATACAGCTGCTGTCTCTGACACACCTTATTTAACAAACAGAAACTTCTGCCTTCATGCATCCTAACTTTTTACATGTTCACAGGCATGTTTTAAAGCTACATCAAAGCTTTCAAGATCTCCAAAAGTCATAAAAGACTTGTTCATCAGTACAACAAGACCAAATGATGAGAAGGCGTGTGGGCAGGACTTCAGAGGCCCCATGATGCAAGACTGCACAAGTTCTTGGCATTATATAAAAAGTTTCCAAACAAAAGATTATCTTACATCCCCTGTGCACAATACTAACACACAATAGAGCAAATTAAAAAGTAAAAGCAACATGAGCCATGACTTTTCTCTTTTCTCTCACAGCCAAAAGCATGTCAAAGGATTAACAAAATATAAAGATTGTAAAATCAAAATTTTTAAATAAAAAAAAACCTTTAAAACTGTGTTCTTCCAAGCAGTTTATAAAATTTCCACAAGAGGGCACCAAAGACAAAAACAAGAATAAATTCCCTTGGAGACTTTGATAAAACAGGTTCATAAAATAGGTTATTCCATTTCCTAACATACTATTAACAACTTACAGAAATAAATTAGTGGTCACTGTTTGTTTTGTTTTTTAACTGATATATTTTAAAACTACTATTACCTCCGTCAGGCTATAAGTTATATTTTTTAATATGCAGTATTTATGTTTCTTAAGGACATGTCATCTACTTCCAATAATCTCCCTAATGACTTCGTGTAAGAGCAGGAACTCAATGAGTAGTTGTTAATTCCGGACAGGAATACAGTAGGAAATACCAAATGTTCCTATTATTTTACCATTGCTTTTATAGAAAACCATTTATGATTGTATATCTTATGGCCCTAGAGCAACTATAACTAATGGCTAAAACTCTTCCTCACCTTTCCTTCTCTTACTCCTTTTATGTCCTATTATAATAGTGTTTAATAGTAAATAGAAACTTTAAAACATATTTAGCCAAAAACCATGACTTATATAAACTGATGTACTGTGTACCTTATGAATTTCCAAATGTAAACATAAACTGTGTTGTTAATAATCTTGAAGCACTATGCTAATCATAAGGGGTAAACTCAGGTAAAATATATTACAAAGCAATTTTATATATTTATTTTTTAAACAAATATTGAACATTTGTATAATAATACTTAGTGTGTGCCAGGAAGTATACTAAGATATAGTCTTTACCACCGAAAAATGTGAAGTTCAGTGGTTTTAGAAAGTTAGAAAGTAGACAAATGCAGCAGGATAAATATTCTCATCGATGTAAACACAGGATACCTAGGAAGCACACAGGAGTCCTTGTCTAACTGAAGTTTGGGGGAGCTTCTCCCTCCCCTTTTGAAAGCAGTCAATAGCTAGGATGACTCCTGAGGAAAAAGAGTTAATAAAGGAAATGAGGTTGAAGCAAGAAGCAGTACAGCAGAAGCAATAACCTATTTTTCTTTAAACACTTTTTATACAATACCATCTTTGTTTATGGTTTAACTACCAACTACAAAAAACCTGCTTATTCCCTAATTGCCTGAGTTCATCCTTAGGGTTCAAAGCTGCGTCTCCACTGCCTGCTAAAAAAAAAAATAACTTGGATGAGCCATGGACACTGAAAATTATGTGCAACAGTGATCTCACCTTACCCAGAAAGTTGCCTTGAAGAGAGCCCTGCTGGAGAGTATTTTGGCCACAGTGAAATAATGCTAGGAAAGAATGTAATGTGGTAAAAATAAAGAAACAAAGGCTTTGAAATAATTTTTTCCTTATTTTTAAATGGTCAAAATATAATTACTTCTTTTATGTTGAGAAAAAAAGACACTAGAAGAATAGGATAACCTGACTGACTGAAAAAGAAAGCAGAGAAGACAACTTTTTAAAGGAGGTAAAAACTTAGAAAATGGAAGGACAATGCAACAAAAATTCCAGTTCTTTATGCATACCTCTATCGCAGTATTTGACATATTATATTATGATCAGTCAGTTAACTTCTCTGCCTCACTGAAATTTTCTTGTTCCTTCTATACTTATGAATGTAAAAAAAGACATGCCTTTCAGAAAAACGGAAAATAAAGAAATCTTGTGAGAACAAAGAAACATACAAAAGTTTAAACAAAATTGAGGTCGAGATAGTGTAGTACAACAAGAAAATAAAACTTCTAAAGCTATATTTAGCTCCTGATGACACGATTATCTAAACAGAAAATTTCAAAGAATCTACCAAAAGTTCCTGGAACAAATGAGCACAGAAGGAGCATAGGATAAAAGGGCATTATAAAAAGTCATTTGTTTTCCTATATACTGGCAACAAACAATTGGAATTTGTAGTTTAAAATAACAAACATTTTTAATAGCACCAGCAAACAAAAAGAAACACTTATGTCTAACAAAGCATGCACAGAATCTATGTGCACTGACGAAAGAAAAGATCTACATAAATGGAGATATTCCATGTGCATGGATTAAAAGAATTACTTTTTTTCCTAATTTAATATACAAATTCAGTCTAAATTCCAATAAACATTTTAGCAAGCTACTCTGTAAACATTAACAAGGTGGTTCTAAATATTGCATGTAAAGACAAAAGCACTAGAATAGCCAGTGCAATACTGAAATAAGAAGAAATAAAGTTGGAAGATCTGTAAGATCTAATTTGAGACTTCTATAAAACTATTAAGACTTCAAAACAGTGAAGTATAGACAAAAGAAGAGAAACACAAATCAATCACATACTAATGGGACAGAATAGAGTCCAGAAACAAACCCACAAAAATATAAGCAACTAATCTTTCAAAAAAGGACCCATACACATCTCACAACTTTGACAAAAATTAACTCAATATGGATCATAAATCTTAATGTAACATGGAAAACCAGTAAACTTCTGGAAGAAAACAGAGGAGAAAAATCTATGTAACCTTAGTTTAGTGTTGAGTTTACAGATAAAATACCAAACACAGATCCACGAGAAAACAACTAAATGGTGATATTAAAACTAAAAACTTCTAAAACAAACCAAATACTGATGATTTCATCCATATGTGGAATATAAAGAAACAAAACAAAGAACAGACAAAATTAAACCAAAACAAACCCTAGAAATCTGACTGCAGAAATAAGGCTACCAAAGAGGAAGGGAGCTCAATGAATTATGGCAGAGGGTTCTGGGTGCTTGGGTGGTAAGTGCCGTGTGGTAATATACATCTTAAGAGGTGTGAACCTATACCTCAAAATTACACACGGTGTTGTAAAACAAGATAATTGCCTCAATAAAAATGATGTCACTAAAAAAAATAAAAGAACTAAAAACTGTTCTGTGAAAGGCTTGAGAAAAATACTTGTAGAACACATATCTCTTGAAATATGATGTCTCAAATATGCACAGAATTCTTAAAAATCAACAAGAAAAGCAAAACAATTTTAAAACGGGGGAATGTACTTAAGTCTTAGAAGTTAGATAAATGGCAAATAACCATCCAACATCCTTGTCCTTAGAAAGTACAAATTAAACCAACAATGAAATACTACTAACACTTTTTAGAATGGCTAAAATGCAAAATCTGACAATATAAATCGCTGGTGATGATGCGTAAACAACAAAATCTCTCATTTATCGTTGATGGGAAATCTGAATGATATATAACTTTGGAATAGAGTTTGGCAGTTTCTTACAAAGCTAAACATATCATAAGATCCAGCAATTACAGTTGTAGGTATTTACCCAAAATGATTTGAAAACTTACATCTAAACAAAGCCAGGCATGCAGAAGTTTAGAGCAGCTTTACTCATAATTTTCAATAAATGTAATCAGGATGTCTTTCAGCAGGTAAATGGATAAACTGCGACACCTCCATGCAGTGGAGTACTATTCAGTGACAAAAATAAATCATTTAATCACAAAAACACAAAGAAATCTTAAGTGCATACTGTCCAGTGAAAGAAGCCTGTCTAAATATATATTGTAGGATTTCAATTACATAGCATTCTAGAAAAGGCAAAACTAGAGATGTTAAACATATGTATGATTGCACAGGGCTCAGGGATAGAGAGAGAGCTGAATAGGTGGAGCACAGGGGATTTTTTAGGGTAGTGCAACTATTCTGCATGATACTGCAATGTTGGCTATGTGACACTGTGCATTTGTCAAAAGTCACAGAACTTCACACCATAGAGAACGAATCTCAATGTATGCAAATTTTGAGAAAATAATTTAGTAGGTCAGGACTACATTCCTAGATGGATGCAGAATGTGACCAAAAGAAATCTAAGTGTATTGCAAATGCATAAAAGAACATCAGTGAAGGCGGTGGGGAGAAGAGGTTCTAACCTAAGTAACTCATGTGAACAGTCTATAATGAATTAAAAAGAAATAATAACTGCACATAAGACTCTCCACTTTACAAAGTTGTGTCCTATGAGGATATGGGCTAACAATTCTGAAACCACTATACATTTACACTGAAATTGAAGTATTTATTAAATGGATGGTAGATGTTGGGAGCTAGGTTTCTCATCATAGTAGTGGGGGAGGTTGTAAATATTTTAGAGAGGCAGAATTTTCCATGTGGTAATGGGTTAGAGTCAGAAACATCAGGGTGAACTCATGTTTAGTTTAATGTGTTTACAGATGGAGACATATAAATATATGTGCACTTCACACACAGTTATACATATGTGTATCCACAAGTTACCTATCTTTGCTCTATCACCTGAGAGGGTCTGAAAGTGACAACACCCACAATTAGAAAAAAAAAAAACAACAAAAACACACAACTAGAATTCAGAGCTTGGCTCCAAAAACCATGTTCTGATAAAAGGAAATGAGCTCCTAGAATACTAAAAGTGAGACAGAAAATAAATAAGATGTGCCTGGAGTATCTTATTGTGTCATCAAGAATAAGAAAATACTGGGCCTTCCTGGTGGTGCAGTGGTTAAGCGCTGCGCTGTGGAGCTGTTGGCAGCAGCGATGTGAGTTCAACGCCTGGCCAGGGCGATTCCCACATGGTGCAGCAGACCTCTCCTGCCGCGCCCGCTGCTCCCCTCAGCAGTGTGTTTCCGTCGATCTGCCTGTTCTGCTCCCTACTCTGTCCTAGTGAACCCTCTCGCCGCCCCACACCTCTGGCCTGTACCCCAGCATTGTATGCATAAATAAATAAATCTTTAAAAAAAAGAATAAGGAAATACTAAAAAAAAAAAGGTCCCACAATGACAGGGTATGTTAAAAAGATAAATGAGTCAACTAACACCCAAGAACACTTTGAGCAACAAAATAAAGTAGCATTTACCAAAGAAACTACCTGCTCCTGGAAGAGGTGAATAGATCCTGCATCCTCGGACCATGTTAATCTGTCACATCAATCAAGAATCTTTTCTCTAGTTTGAAATATGCAAGTTGCATTATCATTCATAAATAAATAAAGTAGTATTAGATACAACCTTAAGTGTAAATAACCATGAGTCAATATTGACATAAATGACTGAATAAATAAATGGGGAAAGTAGACAAATGACCCAAATAAAATAAATCCAAATAATGTGTATAGATACTCTGACCTCATGGAAGGACAGCATAACTCCCTACTCCTTACGTAAGAGCAGTACATTGTGACTTTCTTCAAAGAAGTACAGTGTGGAAAGAGGGAAAGTAACTTTTTGTGAAGAAACTTGACAAATGCTACCTTAGTCAAGTGATTATAGATCATATCAACAATAGGTTATGACGACAGAATATACTTATGATATTGTGATGTACCAGGAAACATATATTGACTCTTTGTTCCTGAGGAACAACTTTTGTTATTTTTGTTCAAGACTCTTTTAAGTCATGAGTGACTTGGCAGATGGGCATTGGTTTCCAAAGGAACCAATCAAGGGATCAGAAGGCTGGAGACTTAAGGCCTACCCCCTAGCCCATTCTTGTGCTCCCCTACATCCCCCATGCTTGAATTTACAAAATCTTGCCTAAGTAATGGAATCTCCATTAAAAGCCCTAAAAGGGATTTGGAGAGATTAAAAAGAAGTGCTTGGAGAGTGGCACAGTCAGAGAGTGCAAAGAAGCTCCCTAACCCTTACCTACACCTCCCTGTGTTGTATCCTTTATAATAAAATGGAAATAGAAAGTAAAGTGTTTTCCTGAGTTCTGTGAGCTATTTTTAAAAATTATTGACTATGTGGAAAGGTTTTGTGGGAAACCCTAACTTAGAGCTGGTTGTCCTGACTTGTGACAGCCATCTGAAGAGGGGACAGTTTTGAGGGATTTAGCCCTTAACTACAGGAGGTTAATGTTAGAATCAATCAAACTGTAGGACATACAGTTGGTATCCACAGTGAGCTGGGTGTGGGAAAGCCACACATTCATGGCAGTGTTGTGAACTAAGGAAAGTAATTCTTCCTCTAGTACTGTTGATACGATGTGAGGAGACTACCCTTTATCTCCGTGATCTTTCTCCCAAAAATCAGTGACCTCAGTCTTATACAGGAAAAACATCAAACATGTAATCAAACTGTATGGCATTGGAATAAAGAGAGATGCAAACACCAATGGAACAGAATTGGGAGTTCAGAAATAAATCCACACTTACAGGGACAGTTCATTTAATACAAAGAAGCCAAGAGTATACACTGGAGAAACGTAAGTCTCTTCAACAAATGACGTTTGAAAGAATAGACAGTCACAAGCAAAAAAAAAATAATAATAACAAAAAACTAGACTACAATTTCAAATTATCCATAAAAATTAACTCTATGTGGATTAAAGACTTGCATGCCAAGACCAGGATATCATAAAATACATATAATAAAACAAGTAAAACACTCCACAACACTGGCTTCAATAATGTCTTTGGAGACTCAACTACAATGGCTAGGGAAACAAAAGCAAAAATAAATGGGACTATACCAAACTAGTAACTTCTACACAGTGAAACTATCATTAAACGGAAAGACACACTACTGAATGAAAGAAAATATTTTCACATCAGGCACTCAATAAGGGGCTAACACGCACGATCCACAACTCAACAACAACAACAAAACAGACTGAAGCATTACAAAGACACTTCTCCAAAGAAGACATATAGATAGCTAACAAACACATGAAAAAGTGTTCATCACTTACTATCAGGAAAATGCAAATCAAAATCATAATGAGGTACCACCTCACATCTGTGAGAATGGTCCATATAAAAATATAAAAATAAAAAAACCTCAAAGAAGTGTTAGTAAGAGTGTAGAGAAAAAGGAACCCTCAAACTGTTCATGGGAATGTAGACTACTTTAGTGCCTATGGAAAACAGTATGGCAGTGTCTCAAAATAGTAAAAATAGATTTACTGTATGATCCAGCAATTTTATTCCTAGGTAGGTATCTGTCCAAAAAATACAAAAACACTAATTTGAAGAGATGTAGGATATATGCATTCCTATGTCCACTACAGCACTATTTACAATAGAGCCTAGTTATGGAAACAACCTAAGTGTCAAAGGACAGATAGGTAAATAAAGATGTGTTGATATACATATGGAATACTACTCAGCTATAAAAAGAAAAGATAAAATCTTGCCATTTGCAACAAAAGGGACAGAAGCGGAGGAACTTAAGAGAAGTAAGTCAAAAGAGAAAGACAAATACTGAATGATTTCACTCATATGTGGAATATAGAGAAACAAAACAAAGGAACAATAACAACTAAGCCATAGCATAACCTAGAAACCTGATACTACTAGAGGGGGAAATAAGGCGGTAGGGAGAAAAGGGGAGAAGGCCCAATGGAGTATGCAAAGGATTACTGGTGCTTTGGTGGAGGGCCTCCCATGGTAACATACATCCAAAGAGGTGTGAATCTATAACCCTAAACAATATACAGTGTTGTAAATTAATGATATCTCAACAAAAAATTATACAAGAATAAAGAAAAAAACATCAAACAAATCCTAATGATTCCCTAATGGAGAACAGTCTACAAAAGAACTAACCACTATCACTCTCAAGGTCACTAGGAACAAGGACAATCTGTCAAACAGTGATATCAAGAGGAGTCGTAAGAAAACATGGTAACTAAATTTTATGTATCCTAGATAGATCCTGAAACATAAAAACTATATAAGGTAAAAATTAAATTTGGATAGGGAAAGACTTTAGTTTAAAATATGTATCAATATTGCACTAATTGCAACCACAGTAATATAAAATACTAATAAAGGGTTTACTGCATGTGAGGTAAATGGAAACTCTTTGTACTATTTTTGTAATTCTTCCGTAAATCTAAAATATTCAAAACAATAATTTTAAAAGGAAAATGGAGAAAATCCCTCACTTCATAATTTAAATAACTTTACTAAGTTATATCACCACAAAGCCCAGTGTTAGAACCTATAGATCAATGATTTTCTTCTATATCAGAATCAGCTAGAAGCCTTTTTAAAAATTCTGATGCCTATACCTCAGTTTATATCAATAAGATAAAAAATTTCTCAGAATGAAAGCAAATCATTACTTTTTCTCCAAAAGTAGCCAAATGGTTCAAATATTTTACATATTTAATATCACAAAACCCATGGAACCATTTTTCCATTAGAGGTAACTAACATATACAGACTTTAAGTGATTCATGTATATAATTTTTTGTATAGATAAGAAAAAATTTGTTGAAATTTTTAAAATTTTTTTCCCTTAAATGAGGTAATATTTGTTTACAATGATGTTTATGATTTAGATACATAGAATCACACCTTTCAAGTGTATGTTACCACACCACACAAACCACATAGCACTAAAAGTCTTCCACCACAGTTCACTGCACCTCCTCCCCAATATGCTCACCTCCCTCTCCCTCCCTTTCTGGTAGCCTCAATTCTACAGCCAGGTTTCTAGGGTTTGTCATTGGTTTGATGTCATCTGATCTGTTGTTTAGTTTCTCTATTCCACATGTAAGTGATACCAACTAGTATCTGTCTTTCTCCTGACTTACTTCTCTTAGCCTAATCCTGTTAAGTTCTATTCATGTTGTTGCAAAAGTCAAGAGCTTATCTTTTTTATAGCTGAGTAGTATTCCACTGTATATATAAACCACATCAAAGAATGCCCTGAAGTATATTCTATTTTTAAAATGAAATCTTATTAAACTATGTATTTTGAACTCATATGGCAAAAATAATTCACATAGATTTGGCTATGTGAATTTATACTATTTGTAACACTATTATGAGGTAACAACGAAATGTTGTATTTTAAAATTGTATTGAATAGAACAGTAAATCTAATAGTAGATACTCTTTTTTAAAAAAGTAGTCTTCCTATATAGACAATTCAAATATTTATAGCAAATATTAACAAATATAAACATGATATTTAATCAACTCAGTAAAGATTTGGGAATATCTTCCTAACATCCAAAAAACAAATTCTTAGTATGTAATACAGTTGACCCATCTCAGCACCAAATGTATATCACATGTTCAAAAATGCCAAAAATAGAAGATCTTTGTCATATTCAGAAATGTTTAAACTAACACAAAAACCTTGATATTAGGATTAACCTCTTGCAGAAATCTCTGTTTGCAATTTGTTTAATTTTAAAAATCTGTACAATTACCTCTGCACCTATCAAAACATGTCAATTTGTCAAGATACATTCTCATCAGACAAGCTTTTTCTATAATAGGTATAAAAATCAAATGCATAAGGCATTTCCAATCATGTCTCATACTTTTCTCAAATAAAAAGTATTTAAAGAGGTTTGTTTATAATAGTTACCCATGACACAGGTGTATAGCACTAAAAATTTTTAAAAACAATGTATCTTAAAATGGTTATTATCTACTGTTTCCTTTTCAAAAGTCACGCTGAGAGTTGATGGAAATGTCAATTTTAGGCTAGAAATGTTTCTCCAACTGTAGTAAGCTGAACTTTTAAAGAAGAAAATTAAATTTGGGAAAATTTTAAGTTGATACTAGTATAACTCAAGTTCTCTGAAAACTGCACTCATTCAGAATGGAAAAAGCAAGATCCACAATGGGCTTGATCAAGTATTATATTGAATACCAACTATAAATGTCTCTTACAAGACAGTAACTCAGTATGATGAATTTCACAGCTCCAGAATTTTGAAAAATAGGGGAAATTAAAAAAAAAAAAAGCAAGGCTACCAAAATATTCACCCTAACTTTCCATTATATCTAAAAAACAGCCAGTCTCCCTATACCATAAGTAGCAAATATTAGTCAGATGAATCCCCAAAACTGGGGCTAACCCCCAAAAAAGAAACAGCAAATTTCATGGTACAAAGGAAAGCAAGATAAATTGTGAATGAAAAAAGGAAAGATTGTAAAGCAACAACCTTGATTTCACAGATGCAGATATTAAGACAAGTACAATATAAATCAGAAAATGGTTCATTATTCTATAATTGTTCTTATATGATAGGAACTAGGGGGCTGAGACTATAGCTTTGCTTACTACCTAGAGAAAACTATGCTGTAAAAGACACACTGATTCAGAAAAAGAATCTATTCTTATTAAACTACTAATTTGGTAATGCTGTTCTATTCTTTACCAATTCAGAAGGTTCTCAAGAGGTAGACTGATTTAAAGCTCCCTTATTAAAGAACAGCAAGGTGAAATGAAGAAGATTCTGAGACACATTCATCTAGAGGCTGTATCACCGTGATTGGAGAGTGGATTTTTCAAAGCATCCTGGCATTTCTTCTCACACCCACGATGAGAATCACTGTTTCAGTAGATCACATTTAAGAGAGGTATGCCACCTCTTAGACACGAAGGACCACAGCCTGACAAGCTTGGAGTTGGAACCATAAAGAAATGACCAGAAAAATCCTCTTTTTTTTTCCAAGGAGAGAAACTTTAAAGGCACAGTCTGAAGTCAGTTATAAAACATTTTTCTCTGAATCATTCCTAAATTAATATGAACATGACACCTTTCTTTAGATAAAAGTAAAGATAAAAACCCTAATAAATGCAAAAAATTTAAATGGTAACATGCAAGCTTAATATCATGATAATTTCTTTTTGCTCAACATCTTTAGCTCAAAACACTTTTACATATGTTCAGTTCCTTGTATTTTATCTAATACTGTGATCCACGTGGAAAAATCCAGTAACAAAGCAATTCTGGTAAATTCCTTATCTATCTTTTAATTTACTTTTTAAATGACTACTTGGCAATGGTGCAATCTAAGCGTAACTTATAAATTCAATTTAATAAGACTATCCATTCCACTTTTAAAGAATATCCAATAAACCACACCTGCAGTGTGTGCCTTGTTATTTTATTGAAAAAGAGCAAGCATGAACTCTTATACTATATAAATATTAAAACACTTATTTGGGTGCCCATATATTTCAGTAAGCCATATGCTAACTGAAAATTAATTTTTTAAAAAATCATTGATTAAACAGAATTGTATGTAAACTATTCAGTGTATAAATTAGCATAATCTGAATGAGAACAAGAAAAAGTCAGGTGCGCCTACAGTTTATATATACCTATGTCAAACTTTGTGTTGATTTAGTAAAAAATGAATGTTAATTTTGTGAAAATATTTGACTTTTGTGAAAAACAGAATTATCATTTTAATGACATACTTTCGCCCTGAACACCAGGAGATGCATACCTCTATAAGGATCCAGCTGTTTTATTTTAGAAATCCAATTTTAAGGCAATAAGCAAGAGAGAAATGAATCCCAAAGAAATGAACAGTACAAAAGACAAACTCTAAGACTGTTTCTGACAGAACAAGTATGTTGATTTAAAATTTTGCTAAAAATGAATGGCAATGTAGAAATATACTTTCAGCAAGTATATGAAGATTTCCAATTCATTCTTCTTATATTATTCTTAGGAATGCACATGTGTACTTATTTATGTTACATTCAGAGCAACAACTGACAAAATGATCTCAAGATGGAAGCTACTGCCTGAGAACAATCTAAAGCAAAGCATGTGATTATTGCTCAAAGTGGCTCTGTCAAGACTAACTTTCTTCTCACGCTCCCAGATAAAAACAACAACAAAGAAACATAATAGTTTTATCCAGAAAATACTAGCTTGGTTTCAGAGAACAAATGCTTATTTTAAAAAGGGAATCATAAAAACTGAATGTGATTTTTTAATCTGTGCATAATATTTTGACAGCCTCCCCTCCAGAGATGGAACCTAACTTTCCTCACCTTGAAAGTGGAAAGTACTAAGTAACATATACCTAAATGATAAAGGACTTTGCAAAAGGGCAGTGGGCAGGAGGTGGAAGTACTTTGAAGAGAGTGTTAGTAACAGCCTAAAGAGGCATGAAATACTATTTAGAATTGGATGGCCTTTAGGGAGGTTGTAGGAAAGTAAGGATATTATTGTTACATAGTAGCAGAAAATGTAAGAACACTATTACCTGTAGTAAGATTGAATGTTAACAGGGCAAAATTTTAAATGTACCTAATGAGCTGGGCAGTCTAGCTGAGATTTCCAGGTAGATTGTTTAAAGTGCTATCTTGATTTCTTCTGGTTGTTTATAATAAAAAGCAAAAGTAGAGAAAAATGTCCAAGAAAGGACAATAAAACAAAAAGGGAACCAAAATTTGCTGATTCCAAAAATCCCTACATATATAGATAACCAACAATGCTTCAATTATGAAAAAACTTTCAAGTTAACATCAAATCTAAGAGACATTCAGGAAAGTATGGTCTAAAAATCAAGATGCAGGGATGACTGTGAAATCCTGTGTTAAGTCTTCAGAAAAAGCCAAGGCAAATAATAGCACATTGAAGTAGTTTGAGGGCATTATCCCACAGTTGTATTAGGAAAAGCACAGGTCAGAGAAGAAATCATCGAAATAAAGTTCATGGGTACAGTCTTTTTTGGCGGAGTAAACCACAATAGGAAATAGGTTATATCATAGACCCACACCTCTTCTGGCATCATCAGAATGGTCTGAGGACAAAGACAACACAAAACGAAGAGGACTTCAGACTCCGAAACTTCTAGTGTTAGGAGGCAGGCTAACAAAAGGATTTAGCTCAAAACACTGGTAGCTTCCATGAAAAAAAGGAAGGATAACTCAAGGAGCAAAAGCAAGAACACAGGGGACAGAGCAAAGAGTCAAGGAGAATTATCTCAGGGCAGGAACAGAACTGAGCTAATGAAGCAACTTCTAACACTTTCCTGGCAAGGTTCCAAATTTGCCATGGTCTAGGGCTATTGTGCCTCCTGTCTTCCCTCTTTTTGACCAGACTAGGCTACAGTGATAATCTCATGTTTGACACATCAATGTATATTAGATATGTGGAGGTCAACCAGCTTATCTCTTCAGTTCACAGGTCCTCAGACTGAGATTAATTGGACTCAAGGACACTCCATTCTATCTGAAAGTGATTTAGAAGATAAAACATTGGACTCTGAGCTGATGTTATAAAGAGATAACACTTGGGGTAAAGAGACAGAGGGATGTTCTTAATAGGCAGGAAGTGTGTTTTGCATGAACAAAGAATGTAAATAATTTGCAGCTATAGAACAGTCTGTGTTACTTTTAAAACACATTCATAAATTCTTTGACAGTTCTCTCTTCAAAATTCCCTTCTGCTTGACTGTGGGACAGATTAAAAGACTTATTTTTATTTTTAATTGAAGTAAACTTCAAATATCATAAAATTAATGATGTTATTTTTTCCTTTTCGTGTATAAAAATTATCATTTCCCCCCATTACCATCCCTTGTGTCCCCTTATCCCTTTCTTCCCCACTCCTTAACTTCAGAGTCCCTCAGGATATTCGTTAATGTTCACTAGTTTTTGAAAGTATTTTGCATTGTCAGATTGTCTGTTATGTGAATGTCCAATATTTTAATTGTTTTGACTTACACTTTGTTGCATATGTCAATATTTCATTCCTTTTTTTTTTTAAGATTTATTTATTTATACACACAAGCTGGGGTACAGACTAGAGGCGTGGGGCGGCGAGAGGGTTCATCAGAGACAGAATGGGGAGCAGGCCAGGCAGATCAGAAATACACTGCTGAGGGGAGCAGTGGGCGAGGCAGGAGAGGTCTGCCGCACCATGTGGGATTCTCCCTGGCTGGGCGTCGAACTCGCATCGCGCACTGCTGACAGCTCCACAGTGCAGTGCTCAACCACTGCGCCACCAGGGAGGCCCAATATTTCATTCCTTTTTATCTGTTCTTCAGTTGATGAACATTTGGTAGTTTCAATCTTTGGCTAGTGTGAATAGTGATGCTGTGGACATTCAAGTAAAAATATCTGAATAACTTTTCAATTCTTTGTGTAGACATCTAAAAGAGGAGTTGCTGGATTGTGTGGTAATTCTATGGGTGACTTTTTAAGGAGTAACATGTTTTCCACAGCAGCTGTACCATTACATTCACATAAGCAGTGTCCAGGGTTCTAATTCCTCCATCTCCTCAGCAATACTTGTTATTTTCTGGATTGTTTTTGTTTATTTATTTACATTTCTATTATTGTTTTTATCATAGCATACAGAGTGGGTATAAAGTGTTATTTCATTGTGGTTCTGATTCATATTCCTCTGATGTTTTTGAGCATCATTTTGAGTGCTTGTTAGTCTTTTATTATCTTTGAAGAAGTATCTAATCATTTTCTATTCCTACTTTTTCAATTAGGTGGTGGTCTTTTGTTGTTGAGTTCTTCACATATTTTGGATACTAGACCCTTATCAGGTATATAATTTGTAGATATATTTTCTCCTATGTCATTTTTTAATCCTTGGCTTTACAGTTTTTAAGTTTGATGATGTTCAACTTACCTCTTTTTCCTTCTGTTACTCATGCTTTGGTGTCACACCTAAGAATTCATTGCCAAATGCAACATCATGAAGATTATCCCTACATTTTCTTCTAATAGTTTTACTATTTTAGCTCTTGTATTTAGGCTGGTGAGCCATCCAATTAGACCGTATATATTTATGATAAGAGGTAGGGGTCCAAACTCATTCTTTTACATATGGCTATCCATTTGCCCCAGTACCATCCTTGAAGAGATTGTTAATTTTTCTCCCAATGAATGATATACTGAGCTAGAAAATGGGGATGGCAAGTACATATGTAAAAATGTCACAGTTCTTTACTTTGAAAATTTAGTAGCCTTTTCCTCATTAAGCACTTCCCCCACCTGCCAATTGCTACAGTTTTTGTTAGATCCCAATGCTTTGAAAAAGTTGACTTTTCAGGTTTTGCTAACTTAATGATTGCTTCTAAGAAGACACTGATTCTTAGAACTGGCTACTCCAACACTTTTCATGGTTAGTGAATTCTTTTAACAATCACAATGTGGTGAAGTTACAGTTGTGTAATTTCTGAGGTTATGTTAAAAAAGCATTGTGACGGACCTCCCTGGTGGCGCAGCGGTTAAGCGCTGTGCTGTGGAGCTGTCAGCAGCGGTGATATGAGTTCAATATCCAGCCAGGGAGATTTCCCACATGGCGCGGCAGACCTCTCCAGCCTCGTCCGCTGCTCCCCTCAGCAGTGTATTTCCATTGATCTGCCTGTTCTGCTCCCCACTCTGTCTCTGGCGAAGCCTCTTGCTGCCCCATGCCTCTGGCTTGTGCCCCAGCTTGTATGCATAAATAAGTAAATTAATAAATAAATAAATAAATAAATAAATAAATAAGAAAGAAAGAAGATATCTTTAAAAAAAAAAAAACATTGTGACTGTCTCCTTCTTTTTCTGTCTATTGTATACTCCATTCTGTGAGGTGCCAGTTACCCAAGCTTTGAAAACTCTTAAGCAATCCTATGCAGAGTACCACATGGCAATGAATTTAGGCAGCCTGCCAACTATATGGTGAGCTATCCTGGAACTCAAGACCATTTCAAGTCTTCACGTCACTTATTAGACTAAAAGCTCATGAGAGACCTTGAGCCAACCATCCAATCAATCCATACCTAAAACACCTACTTATAAATACCCTGATATAATAAATATGTGTTGTTTTAAGCTGCTAGGTTTCATGGTCCATGACTATTCACAGCTGAGATCTAAAAATGAGAAGAATTAAGCCATTTAATGATGTCCTGGGAAGAACAATGTTTCAAGCAGAGGTAACAGCAAATGCAAAGGTCCTGAGTAAGGAAAGGTCTTTGCATGTTAGGAAAAAAAAAAAGAAAAAAGAAAAGAAAATTAACATTCTGAACCTCAATGATGAAGAGAAAAAATAATAAAGAAATCACCAAAGTAACAAAAAGTAACCAGTTAGCTGCAGCAGGTCTTAAAAACTAGTAAAACTGTTAAGTCCTGGGTTAGTCAATGACTTCCTAGTCATCAAAAATGGAAACCATATTACATCTGGGTACAAGAAAGCAAGAGCAAAGCAAAAATAACCACCTATCCATCAACAGCTAATTAAAGACAGTTCACTAGTCCAACACCCATAAGAAACTTGCATAAGGGGAAGAAAAGGGAGGTGGATACCACCATAGAGGGGCAAAGAATATGCTTTTGAGAATATAATCCCATCAGTAACTGTGTAACTATGACAAACCAATGTTGTTTACTTTTAGTAGAACTAATAAACACTTGATTGAAAAGTAAACATAAAGTATTGTATTAATGAAGGAGCACCGAAGTCTTAAAAAAAAAAACAAAAAACAGGCCTCTCTGGTGGCTCGACGGATTAAGCACAGCACTGTGAAGCTATTGCGCTGTGTGAGTTCAATGCAGGGAGATTTCCACATGGCGCAGCAGACCTCTTCTGCCTCACCCACTGCTCCCCTCAGCAGTGTATTTCCGTCAATCTGCCTGTTCTGCTCCCTACTCTGTCTCTTGTGAGCGCTCTCACTGCCCCACCCCCCTGGCCTGCACCACAGCTTGCATGCAAAAACAAATAAATCTTTAAAAAAAAAAGAAAAAAGACTAATTTTATTTTGGCTCTTCACCAGCTTTGTGAACTTTGATAAATTACTTCTTTACTAACACAATTTCACTCATGGGGTAGTAATATATACACAAGTGATATTGCTCTTTTAAAAGATCAAATGAGATAATATGTGGTATGTTTCTTTGAAACTACTTAAAAAAACCTACTAAAAAAAGGACAAAAAAATTAAAATTTAAAAATGTTAATTTGAATAGAAATAAAAGACTAATTGCATGTATCATAATACAGGAAGCCCAGAGTGGGGATCATAAAATTCTTTGAGAGCAAGAACCAAAGTCTTTATATCATCCCCTAATACATATTTATCTTTGTAGAATGAGTATCATCACAAACTTATGAAAAAACACTTTCAAAAGGATGCTAATTAAAACTCTGAAAGGTAAATTCATTGGTGAAAATGTTTACATGATGAATATAAGCTTAACATCTCTGCCTCATCAGGCAGTCTATAGTTACTGCCAAGTGAAAAACTGAAGTCGCTGTGTATGGAAAAAATGATTATAAATCAGTTCTCCAAAGATGTGCACTTTCCCTTGTCCTGAGCAATCATAAGACACAAGGTTTAATAACTAGTGTAAAGGTTAAAAGAACTGCAAAAGAAATTCCATTTGGGTAACCAGTCTTTAAAATTAAAACTGAATTTGAATTTGTAAAATGATACTACTTATCTACAAAAACTATAAATCAAAAAAATAAACTTCTATGGTAAAATATAGATGATGCTATTAAAGACATTTTCAACTAGCAAAAAAAATAATAACTGTGTTTTCAGATTTTATAATAATCTGAGGTCATTTATGACTAGCAAGAGGTATTGATCTCTTTATCTTTAAACAGGAAAAAGAATAGTACGAATAATGGAAACAAGGAAAAAATATTAGCAAAGGATGCAAGTATTAGACATTATAAAACATAATATATAGACATAATTATGTTATTTTGTTATTGCAATGCACTGACTCATTAATAGAGAATAAAGTAACTGGAATAAACGGGCTTATTATGCTTGGTCTTTTTATATGTTCCTTCTGCTTTCTTTAGTAACCCATCTTAGATGGTACTCTTTATCTACAGCATAAATGACAACTAAAATAAAGTTCTAGAAGATATAACACAAAATTGACCACATTCAAAACAACATGTATCCAACAAACAGAAAGTTAATGTCAACTAGAAACTGTGTAAGCTACTATATCAACCTTTCATTCCACTGATATATTTAAATAAACAAGTGAAAATTACAGAAAAATAACTCAGAAGGAAAAAATCAACTTTTATGGGTAATTACGAACCGAATTTTCTTCCTCTTCTTCCAGTTCTCGCTGTTGTTCCTCATGTCTTTTAGCTTTGATCTCCATAGCTTCTGTAATCAGGTCTCTTAAAATAGATACGGGTTTTGCATTCTTGATAAAAGGATGCTACAAAAGTAAAATCCAATGATATAAATTTAAAATATTCCTCTGAATGCTACTTAAAAATATGAAAATAATATATAAGTGCTAATTAAGATCACAGATTACAATGATGGCTTTTTTACCTAGAATTAAAAGCATAGGTTAAGAAAATAGATCATTTCAGCTGTTTGAGAAATACACTTTGCTTTTATGCATATTAGTTTTTTTTAAAAAAATTAAGGCACATGCACAAGAATGCAATCCTGTAGATAAAATTTTACTATCATTAAAGATATAATTGTCTGAAGAAAGTATAGATTAGGTAGTAAAAAAAGGGCAAATATTAATAAAGAACAAACTGATGATTTCATGACATATACAAATAAAATCATTCTGGTATTAATTATAAAACTGAATTGATCTTAATAAATTGATAGCCAGAATCAGTGGTCAAAAGATTGGCAACTATTTTGTTACTTCTTTTACATATATTCTACTTTATCATGTTTTGAGTAACAATCTTTTCTAGTGCAAGAAAGATGGCAATGAAAGTACTTTTCAGAGGTAACTATTATCTCATGTCTATACTATATATATATAACAACTTTTTGCTTCTTTTTTTTATGCTTCCCTTAGCGAGTAAAAGTTTCTGAGTTAGCTAAAATTCTTAAAAACAGAACAACAGTGACTAGAATACACCAGGGTTTTTTGATGGCTTTTTTCTTTGAGGTGGGGGAGCATGAGAAAGTAAAGAAAGAGGCTATTAAGTATAATTTGGGATTAATAACCTTTTTTTGAGGCAGTAGCACAGTTTCAAAATCTAATTTTTACAATTTTTTTTAGTATCAGGCAACAGGTAAAAACTGTTATTTTAATAAAGAGAACACAAAAATATTATTAAAGACAAACAATTTTAGTGCACAAGAAGAAATCTGGAAGCGATTTTAAAATGATGAACATAACATTTGGGAATGCGATCAGTAAGAATCTTATCAGATTACAGAAATACTAAGATCAATGGCAAAGAACCAATAAGTTCTTTTTAAAACAGTTATCAGGGCCTCCCCGGTGGCGCAGTGGTTGAGCGCTGCGCTGTGGAGCTGTCAGCAGCGGCGACGCAAGTTTGACGCCCGGCCGGGGAGAATCCCACATGGTGCGGCAGACCTCTCCTGCCTCGCCCGCTGCTCCCCTTCAGCAGTGTATTTCTGATCTGCCTGTTCTGCTACCCGCTCTGTCTCTGGTGAACCCTCTCGCCGCCCCACAGCTCTGGCTTGTACCCCAGCTTGTATGTATAAATAAAAAATATATATATATATAAAAAAAATAAAAAATAAAAGTTATCAACTAACCACCATAACATGAAGTCTCATATAGCTGTGCTGGTGACTCTACTCACCCACCAAAACAGAGTTCTGACTGGTCTACAACTGCCCAGGTGTATATTGTGCTTCTCAGCTTCCCTTTCGCTGGCCATGACTACACCGAAAGAAATGTAACCGCCTGCTAGTGTTGGGTTTCACTTCCTGATCTAGGTCTTCAAACTGAGTGAGGACCCTCCCATGATTTTCTCTCTTCTAGCTAAGTAATAAGACAGAAAAAGATAGTAATCTAAAGGATGATGGGACAAGAAAAAAGGAAGCCCAGTCTTAGTCTGAAAATTTTTTTAAACACTGACAGAAAGATCACAAAAAATAACTGAAGATATGAGCTTTGCCCTTAAAGATCTACAAAAAAGAATAAAAGACAAACACATACAAAAATTACCAAAGGATATACAAGTTACATTCATGATGGTTTAGCGTAGTATATATTAAGAGCTATAAAAGTAGAAAGGTGAGATAATCTTCGTTGCCTCATACAAAAGAAACAGATCATTTTATCAAGGAGGGAAAAATGAAGAAAGCAAAAAAAAAAAAACACAAAGATAGGGATGTATGTTAGAACATAGTAGGAATATCTATCTAGTCAAAATAGAAATACTACTTAGAAAAATGATGTTCTCTGAGTTTAGATACAAAACCTCAATGAAATATCACCTCACACCTGTTAGAACAGCCATTATTAAAAAAATAATGAGTGCTGTCAAGGGTGTGGAGAAAGGATGGTGGTGAGTTTTGTGTTATATGCAAATATTGCATATATTGGTGGGGATGTAAGCTGGTTAACCACAATGGAAAACTGCATGGTGGTTCCTCAAAAAATTAAAAATAGAACTATCATATCATCCAGCAATGCCACTTCTGAAGAACCTTGGAACACTGCTCTTTAGAAAGAGCCAAAATAGGGTAAATACATAAATTTCTTTGATTCTCTTGAGTGTCTCAATTTTTTAAAGGATAAAGCAAATATCATAAAAACACAAATTGATATGGATCTCAATGTAGAAGAGGAAGTATTTAAGAAAATTTTCATATAATTGGGAGGGACAGAGAGAGAGAGTTTCTATTCTTCATGTGAACTAGTAAAATGAACAACTCACATGTCTAAATTACATAGTAACCTAGGACACGACTTCTTCTAGCCAACCCCTGGGGTCAGTTCACATAACAACAGATGTCAGAAAACATAACATTCTCATAGGAGACCACCATGGGGTAGGAGCTAACTTTCAAGTTCTAGCAGGTATGAGGTACATTTTCAGATAAGGAACTCTAACTCAAACAATGTCCTTTAATATTTCTGGGATTTCAATTCCCTTATCTTTTAAAAACTACTAAAGAGCTCAACACAATAATTTCAATGAATCTTTTCAGTCTAATTCCTTTATACTTACACAATTATCTATCTATGTGCTATTTGTCACGCTTTTTCTACTTTTCCTTCTTACCTTCTTTCAGCTGAATAATTCAGATATTCAATACAATAAAAATACCAGTAGGTTCTCAATTTATGTGTTCAAAATTCCTTTGAAATGCTGACAATATTTCAAAATAAACATATTAAAATAAATAATGATTGAAAGGCAGTATTTGCATGTAACACAAAACTCAAAGGGAAATTCAGGAGGGGAAAAGTATGTTTCCATCATACTCCAGTTTTTCAGCCATACAGTTATCTTTCTGGGAAGCCAGTTTCTTCCTTAATTTTCCAGAACATCCACTACAAGCAGTGACATGTATCTGTACATATGTGTATGCAAGTGTGTGTATTTGCTATTCACCCCACTTGATGGACTTTAGACTGCTTACAATTTGTTAACAGACATTAGTGTTGTTTCCAATGTTTTGTCATTACAATGTTTTATGAATATTTTTACACGTGTTACATCATACATGGTTAAATTTTTCTATAGGGTAAATTTCTAGAAATGTAATTGCTGGATCAAAGAATATATGGCACTTTATTTTAGACAGAAACTGTCAAATTGCCTTTTTAGAGAGGGAGTACTAAGTTAAATTTTTACAACAATAAATATTTAACATCTGCTTTCCTATATCCCTCAACAAATTTTTTTTTTAAATAGCACCTTGGAAAATCATTTTTTATAAGAACCACTTTTTGAATCCTTTTGTCACTTAACAAAAAATTATTTTCCAAATACCAACTTTTGTTAATGTGTGACAAAATTCTGTTGGGAAAATATAAATACTTGTTAAAAGTAAAAAATTATTTCCATTTGCATTAAATTTCAAGGAATTTTAAAAACCACCTTTCAGCAGAGATACTAAAACTCTTCATCTAGTCTTGTAACCAGTATTTACAACATGATCTTTTCAAAGAATTCAGAGATCCTGCTTATATTTATATGTATCTTAGCAGAGTAAAAAGTCAAAGGGCAATAGTGGGTCAAGGAATAATACATTAGGGGAATGACATGAAAAACAGTAAAAGGGAAACAAGAACTCATTTTTTGAAATGAGAATCAATTGGATTTTTTCTCTTAAAACAACTTAAACGCAAAATAGTTGACCAGAAAAAGTAGAAAAGAGGGAAAAGACATAAGATAGCCTGGAAAACAAAATTAAAAAAGAGACAAAGAGAACAAGCATAAGAAGAATGGTATATGTGTGTTAGTGTGTGTGTGTGTGTGTGTGTGTGTGTGTGTGTGTGTGTGTGTGTGTGTATGATGTGTGCATCAATCCATATCTCTTGGGAGGTTTACATCTTTAGAAATCAGTTAATAAAACTCACAGCAATTCTTGTCATCTTTGTCAGAAAGCTAAAAGGTCTAAAGAACATAGCTTTCCCTTAAAGGCATAATCACTGACCTGTAGAAGTTGTGTTGCAGTAGCTCTTTGCTCAGGGTTCTTCACTAGGCACTTCTTAACAAAATCTGTGAAATCATCAGACCAAAGTTCTGGCTTCCTGAATGTTGGTGGTGGGTTTGTGGGAATCATAAAAATAGCCTAGTGAAAAAAAATATCCAAAAAACACAGTAAGAATCACTACAGCACACCAAATAAACAAATCTCTTTACCTATCTTTTTTATCAGACACTAAATCTGAGAAACAAATTTAAGCTGTTCTAGGATTTCCAATGAGATTGCAATTCAGGAAGCAAGTCCATCTGCTACTAATGTAATCATTTCCCATTAAATTTCCTCTATTTAAATTGTAGCTCATTGAGCACATCATTCTTTATTTTATCTATTATTTTAATGTCTCCAAAGAAGACAGCACTTCTAACCCTTTTTCCAAACTAAGGAATTCTCCAGTTAGCAGCTATTTCCCCAAATTGTGCTACTGCAAGCAAAATCTACATCCCATAAGTACTGCTGCTCAAAATAATTAGCAGCAATCTAATTTGCTTCTGTAACGCAGACTATGTGTAAACAAAACTGCTGCTCTGATTTGAGATAATACTAAATAAAATGAAGACTTGTAGTTAACATTAAATATACAAGTTAGGATTCCAAATTAAAATGAAATTTTTCAGGTAATAAATCACTTTATTACTGATTTAATTTAGTATAAGTAGCTTAACACAAATGATAATACATTTGGGTAGTTCAAAATTCAAAAGCTTAAAACATGTACCTCCTAGCTATCTAGCTATCTACCCTTTTTCACAAAGAGAAATTAATCCCTAATGTTCTTAGGAAATCATTGTATATATTAACTTCTCTCCTGGGCATCTAGAATAGTGCCTACTAAAATAACATCACTAAAACATCATTTTCTTTGAAAATATATGGAAGATACAAAGACAATTATGAAGTCAAAACAAATGTATCAAGCATTCAATAAAAACCAGTTATCATTTTTGTTTCATGCAATGTCATAAAAAAAAGAAGAGGCAAACACAGCAATAACAAATATTTTACAAAGTGAAAAAAATCAACAATATCATATTAACTAGTTTAATAGATAAGTTTATGTAATTACAGATCAACACAACGGGGGGGGATGACTTTTTGGTAATGTAAATCAAAATACATAGATGCAGCATACAAATATGGGTTTCTCACTGATGTATTCAGTGGTGAAAGCTTCTAAAACACTCCTTTTCTAGAATGTAAAATTTGGCATTCCAGAAGAGAGGCTTCTTTCTCTATTTTATCCTCATTTTTTCAACTGGCTTTGGTGGTCCCTTCTCTTCAAGTGCAAATAATTTAATGCATATGAATTTATGTCCCTATGGCTTGATATGTAATGGAAATAAAGATTTTAATACTATAAGCTACAATAATATTTACACACTAAGCTCTTTACCATTGAAGAAACCATATAGCTATGTTTAAAACTTCTACTCAGGCTATAGAACTGAAGCACCAAGGGGGAGAAAAGGTAGGGGATAGGTAAAAAGAAAGAGGAAGGAGGCACAATGGTCTACAGTGGTGAGTTGGTGGTGGGTGCACTACTGTGCTAATGATGGGGGTACTGATAAGGGTATTCCAATATTACTTCAGTTGAAAAATAATTTTGAAAAATGAGACACAAAAAATGAAACTTCCATCACATATGGAGAAAACACAAAATTATAGATAAAATTATGAAGATAATATATTCTTGGGAGTGCAAATTTTAATGCTTCCCTTCAGTATGATAAAATTGTTCCACAGCACTTCCATTTAACTGTTCAAAAATCATTGACTTAATGTGACACTTAATGTCATGCAAACTCCACGGTAAAAGGTACATGACAGATCAAGTGCTCTACCTCCTCATTTTAAGCAAGTGGAATCAAAAGTCCAGAGAAGTGGCTGAAAATCAAAATTTCAGACCTACAGAAAAGCTTTTATTTAAAAAATTAGTATTCTAATACTTCTATTATGTTTCAGGAAGCAAGAAGATAAAGCAAAAGGGTGACTAAATCTAAAGCAACAGCTAATAAAAACGTAGAAAGATGATAATTATGGTTCTATTTTTAACTTCTATCTTCTAAGTTCCTCCTATTTCCAAATGGGGAAGAAAACATAAGCAGAAATTTTGACAATGACAGGAAAGGTCTTAAAACTTACTAAAATCACAGACAGTAGATAAAGCTGAAAATCATTCAATCAAATAGAATAGGGGAAAATTATTCAGTGGTGCTGGAAGAACAGATATTGACATACAATAAAAATGAATGTGGATTTTTACATTATACTACATATAAAAACTAACTCAAAATGTATCAATAACTTAACCATACTGGATAAAACTAGAAAAACTATTGAAAGAAAATGTAGGGGGAAAGCTTCATGACAGTGAATTTGGTAATATTTCTTGTCTCTGACACCAAAAATCAAGGCAACAAGATAAAATATCGGTAACTGGTACTCCTTAAAAACTTATGTGCATGAAAAGACACATCACGAGAATGAAAAGACAATCCATGGAATGGGAGAAAATATTTGAAAATCCCTATCTTGATAAGGGTTCATATTAAGCAACAAAAAGCAAAACCACCCAATTTAAAAATGGACAAAGAACTCTGATAAATTTCAAAAAACAATGTACAAATGGCCAAGAAGCAAAGGAAAGATACTCAACATCAGCAGTCCTAAAGGAAATACAAATAAAAACCACAGAGATACTATTCACATCCATTAGCATGGCTATTATAAAACAAATATACCCAAAATATAACAAGTGTGGCAAGTAGTAGAGCAATTATAACCCTCATATACTGCTGGTGGGAAAGTAAAATGCTGAAAACAATACAGTGATTCCTTTAAAAATTGAACATAAAATTACCATATGCTCCCTCAGATTCACTTTGGATGGATACATATATATCCCAATGAAGTGAAAGCAGGAACTAGAACAGGTATTTGTACAATATGTTCATAGCAAAATCATTCACAATAGCCAAAAGTACCCCAAGTATCCACTGACAGATGAATTGATAAACAAAACATGATATGTATCTGTGTGAACATACACACACTGGAATATTATTTAACCTTAAAAAGATAGAATTTTTTGACATATGCTACAATATTGATGAGTTTGAAAACATTATGGCTGAAATAAGTCAATTGTAAAAGGAAAAATATTGTATGATTCTTATGTGAGGTCCCCAGAGCAGTCAAGTTTGAGGAGAGTCGAATGGTAGTTCCAGGGAGGGAGTCAGTATTTAATGGGCACAGAGTTTCAGTGAGGGAAGATGAAAGAGTACTACTATAGAGGCATGGTGGTGATTGTTGCACAGGAGTGTAGTTAATTTCACAGAACTATACACTTAAAAAAGGTTAAAATGATTACTTTTATGTTATATATATTTTACCACAATAAAAAATATGAATGGGGCAAAACAGAAAGTAATAATCATGGTGAGAAATATTTGTTGTGTGTCTACTATGCACAAGGCCTAATGTTATACATAAGGTGTTCAAAGGTGTAACAGGTAATATAGTCGCTACCCATAAACAGCAACTCATTAAAAAAATCTAGTCTGGTAATAAAAGAACCAACAATGAAAGATTTAAAGAACAGTACAATAATAGCAGAAATGCTATAAGGTATTAGGAAGAGAAAGGTCATTCCCCACAGGAGAAATAGCATACGGAAAGGCAAGACAGTAGAATAAGGCTGCTGGGAGGAACAGAGAACAAGCTAATTACCCTGTAAGGGACTAAGAATGATAAGATTAGAAAAGGAATGAAGGATATGGAATTTGGTCTGCAAGAACATGCACAACTGAAAGTTTTTTCTTACAAACTAAGAATTAGATCTAAAAAATAAAAAAACAGGAGACATTTTTAAATATGGAATACACAAGGCAGTCAAAGGCTAGTGTAGATGTTTCAACATGAGTAATAAAGAATTCAAACTTAGGATATTTACAGGAATGCAGTCAAAGAAATGAGATATGACATATTTCAAAGGAAGAACCATGAGTAAGTACAGGCTAACAACACTTTGGAAAGAGTGGAAGGGGGGAAATGAAAGATTAGTGTTCAAGAAATAAAATATAGATATACTAACTTCAAGACACTCAGGTATTCTAACAACTCACTATCATACTTTTGAAAGCTCTCCGAATATGAAGCAATTCACTATAATGTGCTGCTAATTTGGAAAGTGATCCAAAGGAATTTCTGTGCACAAAGCAATGAGGACTCAATACCCCAGCTTGATGATTATACTGTAAGAGTTAATGTACACATTTTCTTTCAAAAAGAGGAATTTTTTAAAAAGAGCATACCTACACATTTTACATCATATCACCGTTTTTACATATAAGATAATCCTTCAAAAGTAGTGCTGCCAATTTTATGACACAGTAAGTATCTCTCAATCAAATATCTAGTATTAATCCCATGCGTTCTAATAGAAGTAACAAACTGACAAGTCACACACAAATAGCATTGATAGATACACTTTTGTTCAGGCAACAAGAAGCTCAAATTCTCTTTTGTTTTTTTAAAGATTTATTTATTTATGCCTATAAGCTGGCGTGTAGACCAGAGGTGTGGGGTGGTAAGAGGATTCACCAGAGACAGAGTGGGGAGCAGAACAGGCAGATCGACTGAAATACACTGCCGAGGAGAGCAGCGGGCAAGGCAGGAGAGGTCTGCTGTGCCATGTGGGAATCTCCTTAGCTGGTTATCGAACTCATGCTGCAGTGGCTCTAGATAGCCTCACAGTGCTGCGCTTAACCTGTTGCACCACCAGGGAGGCCCCACAAGCTCAAATTCTTAACAGCTAAGAATTTTAAGCAGCATGCATCATGTTCTTCCTTTGTATGGACCTAATTATGTCGCTCATTGATCTATTCTGCTGGTGGCCCATTTAAGTATCTGACTTCATAAGCCCTGCTATTATGGAGTCAGACCCACAAAGCTCACAGTCAACTAGTAGGGTAAAAAACTAACATAGAAAATAAATAATAAAAATCGGGTGCTAGAAAATAAAATTCCTTTGTAAATAACCTAATTAATCTCAGACAGTGCCATAGGTAAGTAGAATTTAATCTGGTTTCAAGGACAGACAAAATTGGGTTCATAGTGACTGGCAAGAAAGGTGCACAAAACCAAACGCTACTTCAAATTTAAAAAATAAATACAAACTTGAACTCTCATCTCTGCAACAGTTCAAAGTACCTACATAAATCCTTAGATAGACCTACCTCAAACTGCAGGTAAATGACACTAGATGGTCTAGATAAATGTGGTTCATCTGCACTTCTATTACAAATTGATGGATAACAAGTCAGTGACTTATGTCCTTGAAGCTAATGCTCTCTTTTGAACTTTGAGCCAATGAGTTGCAGTCTTATCTTCAGATAATCTTAACATATATGGCTCACCTCAGCAGTAGCTATTAGAAACCCAAGGATAAAAAGTTTAACCCTAACTCTTATTTACCCAGTACTATCATAAAGTGAACCTAAAATGTTCATATCCTATTCTCAAATAAGCACTGAACTATACAGCATACAGTTCAAACAAATAAATCTTAATATACAACCTACCAAAATGCAGTCTCCTAGGAAAACCACTATATTTTTTATTTCCATTTTTATGCTGGCTAATCTAACAAATTTTCTTAGCAATTTTATTTTATTTTATTTAACCTGACCACGAATCACAGAAAGTTCTCTTAAGAATCTCTAGGTTTTGTATGAGTTGACTAAGTAATAATAGGTCCCTGTTGTAGAAAGTTTTGGCAATCAGTGGCTAGCTTTAGTCTAACAATTCTCGCCTTTCCTTGTCACGAACCAAATCACATGGACACACATTACAGCCATATAATTTATCTTATCTCTAACACCATTTTGATTGAAGAATGCTAGCACAATAAATGATATGACTATCCTTGTGTTTGTTTCTAAACACTGTGTTGCTTAACTACATATTGAACCTTTGATTAAGTTTTTAAAAGAACTTCCCTGATCACAAGTAGTCTTAAGTGTCTCAAAACAACTAATTACTTCATGCCTGAAATTTCATGCCTTAGACTCCTGGAGCACCCAGAAGAACTAGAGGTGAGAAGCCATAGTGCCTGAACTTTATAATATGTGGAGTGAGTCAGAGCGATGTCTGAAACTGAGGTAGCTAGGTTTGTAAATGTACAGAAGCAATGGATCTGCCAGTGAAGCGCCACTATTCAAGAATTTTGGGTATATGAGCAAAAGGTTATCTTCACAACAAATAAATGAGATAAAGATGAGAAAGCACTTTATAAAAGTGCAAAGAACTAAACAAACATAGCTGTTTCCTAGTAGCAAATATAACATATAGGCAGCAAGCTACTAACTAAAATCAAAACATGGATATAGAGTAGAAATAATTTTTATTTTAAAATACTGAAAATAAAATTAGCACACAATACAATGGAATAAAAACAAACTCATCAGAAAAACAAACAAGTTCTAAATTACCCTCTGTGTGGCCTCAGTTCCTTCATGTAAGTGAAGAGGTCGGACTAGGTGTTTTTCAGGTGCCTGTCTTTGGGTCTCAAAGACTGGCAATCTAGCTGCCTACCAAACTAGGAGTTAAATCCTAGCTAGACAACTGTTAAACTGTCAGCTACAAAGGAGATGGAGGTGAGGGAGAAGAAGGAAGGATAACAAAAGGAGGTTTGTACAACATACAAAGCTGAATTCTGAGAAATAAAATTGGTAATTTAAACCTCAATACTATCCAAGTAAAAGGTGACCTGACAATGAATAATGTGTCTGTTCCTCATAATTAGTAAAGTCACCAAGTAGACATAGATGATCATGGATTGATCATCTATGATCCAAGTAGCCAGTAAGGTTATCCAACTCACTGCCTTATTCTGGTTCACCTGGTAGCCTTCTGACCAAAATTTTAGATTCCAAGTAAAACTGACTTAAGAAGAAGATATTGATGATCAGCAGTCAAATGCTTCCTGTTTGCTTGATAGTTAAATGTCTTTGTTTTAAAGAATAAACTGGAATTCTGGTTAACTAGTTCACTTAGGTTAATTTAAGTCCATCCTATGGACAATTTCATATTTATTGTACTGATAGATAGGATATGAATGATAATGCTACTCCCTATAATCATCTCTGGGTAGTCAACTGATCCTAAAAGAACACACACCTTCCTATACATTATATTCATATTCTATCACTGGTGACCTAAATTTCTACATTGCCAAAAGCAGTGTGTGCTAATAACAAATCAGATTAGGTTATACACCTCAGAATAATGTAATAAGAAGTCCGACTAAGAGTTATGAATATAAATCAACAGTATTTACAAATGTTAAATATATTTGGAGAGGAGGATTTTTTTTTAAGAAAATTTTACTGGTTTACAATACTGCAGATTTTTGGAGTATAACTTCACACCTTGATGTATGTTTATGTCTCAATGAACCCACCATCCCGCTAGTGCCATTCACAGCAACAAATTAAACCCCTCTATGCCCTTCCTCCTAACTCCCTCCTAATAATGAACTTATTTAAACACTCTCTATGAGATACTATGCTGTTTTGTTGGTTTGTGAACTTTATATTCCACACAGAGAGAAACCATCTGGTAGTTGTCTCTCATTTTCTAACTTACTTCACCTAGCATAATCACCTTAAGTTCCATTCACGTTGTTGCAAAAGGCAAGATTTCATTTATCACTTCTTTATCCAGTCATCCATTGATGGACAGTTAGGCTGTTTCCATGTCTTGGCTTTTTGGCTATTGTGACTAGTGCTGCTACGAACAAAGAGGACAAATGTTTTCAAGTTAGTGCTGTCATTCTTTGGATAAATTCCAAGGAATACAGCTGCTGGATCAGATAGCATTTCTATTTTTAGTTCTTGAAGGAACCTCCATATTGTTTTTCACAGAGACTGCACCAATTTACATTCCCACCAGCAATATGCCAAAGTTCCTTTTTTCAGTACCCTTGCCAAAACAATTCCAGTCTTTTGCTATGGCCCATTCTCACAGTGGTGAGGTGATAACCCATTGTGGTTTTACTTTGCACTTCCCTAATAAGTCAAATGAGCTTATTATTATTATTTTCATGTGCTTGCTGGCCATGTCTTCTTCAGAGAAGGTTCTATTCAAATCTTTTGCCCATATTTTTTTTTGTTCTTTTTTTTTTGTAGTTGAGTTATGTAAATTCCTTGTAAATTCTGGATATTAACCCCTTATCAGGTGTATAATGTATAAATATCTTGTCCCAATATGTAGTTTGCCTTTCTTTTTTTTTTTAATACATATTTTTATTGTTATTTATGTCTTTTACATTTTGTATTCCCCTTGGGTAGCCCACCACCAATTCACCCGTGATCCATCTCCATGGTCCCTTGTGTTATTTTCTATTCCATTTTGTGCCCTTTTCCTTCCCTCCCTCCGCCTCCCTCCTCCCCCGCCCCCACACTGATTGTCTCTCTCCCACCCGGCCTCCCTATAGTCCTGTTATAAGTGAAACCATTCGATATTTTTCTCTTTCTTTCTGGCTTATT